>JARHVA010003892.1:487500-632500 GCA_037957365.1 Torreya grandis | reverse complement strand
CTTAATTTGCAATAGTGTATACATGCCTTTGTATTGGAATTTCCTAATGGTATACTATGTGATTGAAGTGTCTTTATATCCATCAAAAAAGGGAAAAAATCAAACTATCTACTCTAAAAATATGGACATATATTTAAGGGAAGGTATTGTATGCATGTAAATATGTCATAATTCCATTTTTACAATTGTTAAAAAACCCTAATTTAAAGAAGTTATGCCCATAAAAAATAACACATCAGTTAGCTAGTGAATAAATTATTTTCACAACTATCACAATGTAAAAATACATCATAGTTTAGAATGATTCGTGATAAAAATGAAATAAGCTAGGAAATCTACAACATAAAGAATGAGTGATAAATACAATGAATGAAACCTTAAAATAACATATGAAACTAACATTGGACACTTATCCAAGTAGAACATGAAGATATTCATTTCTAAGTTTTGAACTCCATGTTACTATATTTCAAGCTTGAACACTTATTAGACATAAATTAGGTCATCGATGAAATCTTTGGACATAACCACAACTATACTAGTTTTATCACTAGTTTATATTATATACATGAACTAATAGAATCTAATAAATGTTAGTTACACTAAAGAGCCAATAATAATCAATCAAACTATTTCCTTTTCACACATAATATCGAATATATGTCCAAACAAAATAATTTAATCTTTAAAAGATCAATAAAGACATTCATAAGAACTAAACTCATTTGGATTGTATTCATAATGTGTAATCAATTATACATATCGGATGACATCCATGAGATGTTATTAGGTCAAAATACCACTTATGGATCCTTGAGACTTAAATATCCTATCTAAAAGGCAAAATAATAACCATAAGAAATTGCATCAAAATATACCTAAGAAATGTGAATGGAACCCAATAGCACCATTCATTAAGTTATTGTGACCCCGTTGGATTCCATATAGACCTATGGTGTAGTTATAGATAATATTGATGTGTCTATAAATCCATACATTATTTCTTCTCATTTGATACATAATAGAAACAAATTAGTAAAAATGTACCTTGTTAATATCCAAGCATAATATTGCACCAACAGTAATTACAACCATGGCCTATGCTTTTGCATGTTTATTGAATGAACATCTTATTATTAATGAAATTAATTAACATATGGGATGATTACGTAAATTAATATAGAAAATACAATTCTAATAATGATCTATAAAATAACCCAATCTTTAATAACTAAGCTCTTCAATGTACCATCCAAGTCTACCATTACCATCTACTTAACTAATAAGCAATTTTTAACACATACTCACTTCTACTCAACTTCCATAATAATGTACCCAAAGAGATATGAGATAAATTTAAACTAAAAATTTATGAAAATCATAAAAAAATTGTATTTTTACTACTTAAATTACAATTTTAGCATAAATATACCAAATCTTTATCACTTAACACTTAAGAACCAATAAGTCCACAAAAACCATCCATATCTAAATCAATTTTAAAATAAATTAAAACAATGACCCATAAGATACGCAACATATATCCAAAAATAAAATATTAGCTTATATAAAATTAAATATGCATTCAAATAATAATATTTATTGAACCCAAGTCATTATAATATCTATTTACTATTATTGAACTTAATTATTCCCCATGATCTCATAGATTGCTAAACTAATATGAAATGAGAACTTTGGGTTGTTATCATTTGTTAAATTGCAAAAATATTACACAAACTTTTTGAGAAAACCAATATTAATAATCATTACTCATATTTACAAACAATTAAATAATTTATATGATAATATATAAACAACTAGATAAACTAAGTGTAAATCACTACATCTATATGCATGTAAAAAATCAAAATATAACTCTTAAGTGACAAATACAAAAATTACTTCAAACTATAATTCATTATGAATTCACATCCTAAGATTAGAAACTTATGACCAGGTTGTAAATTATCCTTGAGGAAAACATCAAGTACAAGTTATAATCCATAGTAGTTCAAGGAGTGTTTTTCAAACTCATTTAAATAGGATAATCTATATCACAACCTCATCAACATTTACCCAATGTTGATGAAATAAAAAATGGATTCATATATATAATTAGTAGTAAATTATAAGTTAATAATGAAAAAAATAATTCATAATTTAAATGTATTATAAACATATATAGTTATAACAAACAAATTTACCATACAGACACAACCAACTCATTCAATAACACTATAATAACATACAATATCTAAATTTGATTCCCTTCTATAAAACCCAAATTTCATTCTTACTTATCACTATGCATCAAAATGAAGAATATGTGTACTTATTTTTTAAGTGCATATGTAGTTAATCAATATTAGTAGGTTAATAATTAAAAAATGTCAATACTATAAAAATATATTAACTCTAAAAATTAACTTCACCAATAACCATTCACAAACCTGCTACAAGCTTAGTGATTCAAATAATACAAGTAAAATAACACATATCCATATGGAACATTATGCATGAAAATATAATAGTACTCTTAAACTCATCTTTCACTATGATCTAAAACTAACTCATAGTTGAGTCCTAAAACATATTTTTGTAATATTAAACACTCTTCCTTATTTACATTCAAGACTTTGACCCATCTTATTATAAAAAGATAAAATCAGTTTAAATCAGAGTAATGAATGTCATTAAGTATATTTGCATGCAAGTAAAAATATATAATTATGATCAAATTAATTAAACTTTGAGAGATTTGAATAAATTGGATAATCTCTTCTTGTATAATTCAAATAGTAATAAACTTTAATCCCATTATAGTAATACTCAAAATAGTAAACTTAAGAAATAATTTCCAACATGCTATGGATTGAAACTAAGTACAAAAGTAGTATATGAACCAACATAAATCAACTTATGGTTTAGATATTATACTATAATCACTTCTATATCCTATGTGAAATGCAATATACACAAATCATTCATTCTTCAAGACATTACTTCATTATTAAAGGAATGAACTTACATAATGAAATGAATAAATAAGTGTTACAAGAAATAACTCTATTACTCCATGAAATATTGATATTAACTAAATGTAAGACTCTACAACTAAATATAGATATATATTTTGATACATTCATATAAACCCTTGCCAAATTAAATCCACATTATGTTACAAATATGTTCTACAATATAATAGTCAGTAAATATCATTAGCCATCGATTAATTCCAAACAATGGAGATCATGCATGCAAACCCCTATTTATGTGTAAGATAATCTAAACCATTAGTAGGTATGCACACCCACTCTAAACATTAGTTGGTGGTGGATGTACGTACCCAAATACAAACTTACAACATCAAGATAATCCAACAAGCATGATGCAATAGTGTCACAACTTAAACATAGGTTTCCATAAATAACAAGAGATCTAAACCAATCCCAAAACAAGAATGCAAAAGTCCATTCTAGTAAAGATTGACTTGATACATAAACAATTGAAGCATACAAAACTCAAAATAAATATCTGAAAAGGAACAAGGTCAAGACCCTAAACATACCCAAAAGCATCCAAGAAACATAAAACACAAACTTAACCATAAGAACAACCAAAGACTCTTTTCAACATTTGAGTTTACCCATACACCATCCATGGGTGAGGTATCCTCATGGTCTCACCATATAGGGTTTCTTCAACCAACTATGAAAGATAATAAATATATTTAAGTCTATTTAGGAGGCAACATGCTTCCAAACATTAAATCAATAATTTTTTTAAAGTAAGAATGCACCTAATAAACACATTTATTCTTAAAATAAACAATTATAATGCACTTACTTGGTATTAAAATGCAATGTATTATCAAAAAGGATCTGCCCCCAAATCCTTTAAATTTTTATTTTCCACCTATATTTTCCTCAATTATTCTTTTCTTTTTGTTTTATTTTATTCTACATTTTTTATTATCAAATTTCCAACTAGCTAAAATCTTTATTCCATGATATTTAACTCCCATTTCAAAAATATCATGCCCAAATTCTACATTCATGAAGTCAATTAAAAAACCCTTGAATTCTTACATGCATCCCCCAAAATTTCCATGCACACCATGTACCAAGACATTAAGTGAATAAATCAAATGATTAACCCTAATCAATTATTCCAATAGTAAACCACCAAATCCCTTCATAGTTTTGTTACTTCAACCATGATAATTAAAATTACATAAACCTAAGTCTCATCAACTCATGGTTTGATCCAACTAATACCATCTCCTTGGACTTCCAAGCATAACCCATTTCTTAGCTTAAAATTCCTTTTGATCTTAGTCATTTCATGGAATTTTTCCAATTATCCAACACTTTAGTTCTTTTAACAACATCATACTCATTTAATTGCCTTAGATATAAGATGTACTTATAAGGTTATGGTGCCAACTTTTCATGGTAATCACTTACAATTTCAACTTAGACATGAATTAGTCTCAAGTAAGGAATCATATAAGTTAATCAAATGTCATATGACATTAAACAACATTTTATTTACATTTGGATGCTAACTACATCCATTCTTCTCATAAATCATCAAACTAATTTTAGAGAAACATGTTCTCATCATAATGTGCATTTTTTTTTCTGAAAATGACAATAATAAATAAAAATGACTAACTAAAATAGTAAAGGGATTCAACCAAAAAAAGACTAATACATAAGGTAGACAAACATATCTCAATATTAACAATAAAAAGGACTTTAATTGGGTGGAAAAACTATTGCATCATGCTAGAAAAGCATCTATAAATTCCTCAAAAATTTGTTTTTTTTAGAGCATAAAGGTGGCTTCCTTAGAAATTTCAATTAATTTAAGGGAATATAGTTGGCATCCCTTTATAACAACATTTTAAAGTTATATATATGAAATAATTCATTGATTTTAAGGTTTATTGATCCCTTGAATAACTATAGGATTTATTTTAGTGTCTAAATATTGAAGTCTTTTATTAAAATAGTGAAACTTAGCTTTATGTGGTTGTAACTAGTTTATGCCTAAGATAATTTCATGAGATCCCAATGGGGAAAGGAATAGTTTCACACAAGTCTTGAAGTTTTAAAAATTAATATTAGCTTGCTCTAGGCATTCATTAATGACAACTTTCTTCCTAGTGCCAAACTCTAATTTACATATTTCTCTAAGCATAATTGGTTTGAATTTATACTTTAATACATTAACAAGAGAAAAAAACCTATATGTTTATCCTAAATCAATCAAAATAGAGAATGAAAATCAAGAAATTATACCTTTAGCCTCAATATATGTTGATTGAAATTTTGCATTTATATTATCTACAACTGCTTAGAGCTTGTGGTTATTATCCAACTTAGGGTAGTATTTATGGTAATGGTTTCCACTTCATTCCCAACATGTCTAATCAATATTATGTGTAATATAAATGGTATTCACTCCTATGATAGGTCAAAAAAATCCTTGTTCATTAGTAGTTTTAGTATTCTTCTTTACAAAAGAGTGTGATTTATAAATCTTAACATATTAAAATGTATTTCTAGAATTTTAACCTTTCCCAATAGTACTATTATATTCAATTTTATTGAAATTATTATTTATTAGAGGAATTGATAAATTATACTTTCTTTTTTGCCTATTGTTATGAAAATCCTATCTTGTCTTTCGTTGAGACTTCCCTTTTTCTTCAGAATGATGCATTGATTCCAATGTAACAATTAAGGTTATTAGATTGGTCATGTTTACATCATGTATTATTATCTCTTTCAACCTTAGTTTAATATTGGTTAGCTTTATTTCCTCATCTTGCATGTAATTTATATGATGTAGTAGTCCCAAAAACTAGATCTCATATTCAAAAACTATCATAGTTCCTTGTTTTGACTACTAAAATTCCATGATTTTATACACTTTATAGATGTTTTTTAGATACCTTTTTCTGAACTAACTCTAAAATTTTCCCATGAAATATAAATGGGATTTTACTCTTTCAAGGCACACAAATGATTCCACCATAAATCAACATCACCTAACAATTGATAATCTTTGATGCATGATTTAATGTTAAAACCCATATTATGTAATTTGAAATACTTATGTAAATAAACCATCCATACCTCAATGGCATCCTTAGTTTCCTCACCATATAATGTGAGAGGAGGAAGGTTTTTAAACTCTTTAATAATGGGTTCCACAACCTCTTTTTATTGTTAATGTTCAATAAGAAGCTCTTATCCCTACCCACCCTCTTGAAAATTTAATAAATGGGTTAACCTTTTAATAAATCCTTTAAAATTTCCTTGAATGCCATGTAATGCACCTAAGATATCATGAAATACAACATTTTATTCCTCAAGAACTTTTTGTTTATGGTTATCATTTTTTTTGGTATGGTTGTCACTTTGTTCCACATATGTGTTAGTATGATCATGTTGATCTGGTTCTTGATTGTCAACTAGATCACTTCCATTATTATGAGGGTTATGGTTTTTTTAAGTTATAACCATCATGTCACATTAAAAATGTATTATAAAATCAAATATTTCATAAAATATTTCTTGATTTAGCCTAAAAAAGTATCTGATATCAACTATCATAACCCTAATCTTTTGAGTATTCAAAAACCCTAATTTAAGTAAGTCATTCCCATAAAAACCATTACACTAATCAGTTAGTGACTAAATCATCTTCAAAACAAACTTTCATAATGTAAAATACATCATAGTTTAGAATGATCAATGATAAAAATGGAAGGAACCATGAATTATAAAATATAAACGAGTATTTAATATAATGAATAAAACTTATAGTTACATTTGAAACTAAAATTGGCTACTTATCCAAGAATAATAGATAGACATTAATTCATAAATTTTGAAATCCATGTTAGTATATTTTAATCTTAAACATTTGTTAAATTTATGTGAGGTCATTAGTGACATTTATTGTCATAACTATAACTATACCACCTTTCTCTTTAGTTTCTAGCATAGCCAAGAACTCATGGAATCTAATAAATTTTCATTATACTAAAGAGCCAACAATCAAAAAGCAAACTATTTCCTCTTGACATGTAATATTGAATAGATTTCCAAACTAAATATATTATTTTTCACAAGATAAATTGAAACATTCATAAGCATTAAATTGAGTTGGATTGTATTCCATATGTGTAATCACTTATACATCATTAATGTCATCCATGAGATCTTATTAGGTCATATGACCACTTATGGGGATTTGAGACATAAATATCATATCTATAAGGCAACAAAATTTTCATAATAAACCACATCAAATAATGACATAAGAAATGTTAGTGGAACCCAACAACACCATTCATTAAGTTATCATGACCCCAATGGAGTCCCTACAAACCTCTAGTGTAGTTAACGATGATCCTGAGTAGTCTAAAAATCTATACATTAACTCCTCTCATTTTTTATATAATACAAAAAAATTAGTAAACATAGACCTTGCTAATATCCAATCATACCTTTGTACTGATAGTAATTACAACCATGGCATATGATTTTATATATCTATTGAATTAATATATTATTAGTCATGAAATTAAATATCACAAGGGATCATAGCCTAAATTAATATATAAAATACATGTCCATTAATGATCAATAAAATAACCCAAGGTTTAATAACCATGATCTTAAATGTACCATCCAAGCTTACCATTACCATTTGCTAACCAATATGCAATTTTTAGCACTTACTCAGTTCTACTCAACTTCTATAATAATGTACCAAAAGAGAGATGAGATAAAGTTAAACCAAATATTTATAAAAATATTATACAATTTCTATATTTACTACTTAAATTCTCATTATAGCATTAATATACAAAATATTTATCACTTAGCTCTTAATAAGCAATTAAGGCACATGAACCATCCATTTCCAAATCAATGCTTCAAGAAATAGGAATAATGACCCATAACATACCCAACCTATAACCCAAACAAATATATCAACTTATATAAAATTGAATTTATAATCAAATAATAATCTTTAAAGAATCCAAGTCATTACAATATATCATTACTATTATTTGACTCAATGATTCCCCATGATATCATAGATTGTTAAAGAAATATAAAGTGATAACTTTAGATCATTATCATTAGTTAATTTATTGAAATATTACACCCACAAAAGTTTTGAGAAAACTAGTGTTAATAAATAATTACTCATATTTACATACAATTAAATCATTTATATGATATTATATAAACAATTGGCTACACCAAGTGTAAATCACTACATCTATATGCATGTAAAAATGCAAAAGATAAATCTTAAATGACAAATAAAAAAACTACTTCAAATATAATTCATTACACATTCATAGCCTAAGATTAGAAACTTAATAACCAATTTGTAAATTATCATCGAAGCAAACATCAAGTACAATCAAATTATAATCCATAGTAATTCAACGAATGTTGTTTAAAATTATTTAAATATGGTAATTAATACCATAAACTCATCAACATTTACCTAATATTAATGAAATAAAAAACAATGGATTCATTATAGACTGTTAATGAAAAATTCTAAGTTAATCAAAATAACAAATTCATAAATGAACTATAGTATCAAACCTATCGATTTATAGCATACAAATCTACCATACACATAACCAACTCATTTAGATAATAATATAATAACATATAAACTCTGAATTCATTTCCCTATTATAAAACCTAAATTTCATTCTTACTTATTGTTATGCATCAAAATGAAGAATTAATGAAATTACTTTTTTAATTCCATGTATGAATAACCAAGGTTATTAGGTTAATACTAAAACAAATTTCCATACTAAAAAAATATATCAACAGTAAAAAAATTCACCAATAACCATTCACAAACTTGTTATAGGCTTATTGATTCAAATAATACAAAGAAAATAATGCATACCGATATTAAACATTATGCATGAAAATATAATTATTCTCTTAAGATTATCTTTCACTACAATTCAAAAATGACTCACATTTGAGTCATAATTCAAATTTATTTAAGATTGATAACTCTTCCTTATTTATATTCAAGATTGTGACCCCTCTTATTATATAGAGGCCATTTCATCTTAAATCATAGTAATGAATGTCAATAACTATATTTGAATCCAAATAAAAATATGAGATTATGATCTAACTAATTTAAGTTTGAGATATTTTAATAAATCAACTAATATCTTATTAACTAATTCAAATGATAATAAAATTTAATTCCATTATACAAATATGCAGAATAGTGAACTTAAGACATAACTTCCAACTTGCTATGGATCAAAACCATGTAAGGAAGTAATATATTTACCAATAAACATCAAATTATGGTCTAGATCTTATACAATAATCATTTACAAATCCTATTTGAAATGCATTATACATAAAGCATTTATTTCTCAAGATATTAATTCATTATCAAATCAATGAATGCACACAATGAACTAATTAAATAAGTGTCATAATAAGTAATTATATTAATCCATAAAATATTTATGTTAAGTAAATTTATGACTCTACAACTCAATAGTAAAATATCCTTTCATACAGTCATATAAACCTTTGAAAAATGTGATACAACAAAATAGCCAATAAATATAATTAGCCACTAACCGAATCCAAATAATTGAGATCATGCACACAAACCCCTATTCATGTGCAAGATAATCCTAACCATTATTAAGTATCCCTAACCACCCAAACCATTGGTTGGTGGTGGAAGAAGGTACCCAAAGATAAAATTGTAACACTGAGATAATCCAAAAAGCATTATGCAATAATGTTTCATCTTAAACATAGGTTTTCATAAATAACCAAACATCTAATCCAATCCCAAAAAAAAACCCTAAATCCCATTCTAGACAATATTGACTTGACACACACATAATCGAGGAATAAAAAACTCAAAATAAACATTAAAAAGGATCAAGTTCAAAACCCTAAACACACCCAAAATCCTACAAGAAACATAAAAAACAAAGTTAACTAGCATAGAAACCAAAGATTACTTTCAGCATTAGATTTTACCCATATACCATCCATGGGTGAGGTATCATCATGGTCTCACCCTATAAGGTTTCTTTGATCAATTTTATAGGAAAATAAATAGATTTATGTTTATTCAAGATCTCACATGATTCCAAACCTTAAAAAAATTATTTATTTAAAGTAAGAAGGCACATAATAAAAACATTTATTCATAAAACAAAGCCTCATAATGCATTTACATGTATTAAGACACAATATGTTACCATAAAGGCTTGACCCCCAAGTCCTCTAGCTTATTTTTTTACATCTCTATAATCCTCCCTTCTTCTTTTCCTTTTCTTTTATTTTATACCACATTTTATGTTATCTAACTTCCAACTAATTTAACTCCTTAATATACTATATAGAACCCCCACCTCAAAAATATCATGTCTAGATCTGACATTCATGAATTTGAGTTCAAAACCCTTAAATTCCTTCATGCAGACCTTAAAATTTCCATACACACTATCCACCAAGATATCAAGTGAATCAAATAAATGCTTAACCCTAATAGATTATGCTTATATTCAACCACAAAATTCATTAATGGTTGGGTTAATTCAACCATGATAATTAAAATTACATAGACCTAAGTCTCATTGATTTGTGGTTTGATGCAAATAATACCATCATATTAGACTTCCAAGCCTTAGACATTTCTTTTCTTATAATTCCTTTCATGGAAATTTTCCAATTATACAACACTCTATTTATTGTAATAACTTCATAATCATTTAATTACATCAGTCTAAACATGGAACTATAAGGTTATGGTGTTAAATTTTCATGGTAATGATTTACAATTTCCTATCAAACCTAAACTAGTCTCAAGTAAGAAATTATAGAACTTATCATAAGCCTTGTATTTATATTCAGATGTTAAATGCATCCAGTCTTCTCACAAATCATCACATTTATGATATATCAACACGTTATCATCACAATGTGAATTTGGTTACTTAAAATTATAACAATGAATAAAAATGAATAATTGAAATAATAAAATAATTCAACCAAGAAAATATTGATACATAAGGCTGATCAACACAACTCAAGATTAATAATAAAAAGGGATTAAATTTCATGCAAAAACTATTGATTCATGAATTATAATTAACCACATACTCCAATTTTGTTATTACACACAAGATTCTAGGACCAACCTACACTTATCTATAATAAACCTACAACAAAACCCATAAAGGCATTCGTAGTACTGATTATTATCAAAATTATACAATTACGTAAGTATAATGTTGTGTAAATATTAATTTTAAAAATAAACTAAATGTTTTGAAATGAATCATGATATCCATAATATAATGTCCATAGATCATAATAGTATCAATAATTAGTAAAAATTAATCTATTGGGCATGTGTTGTCATGACAAAATAACACACAGTAAACTATGCACTCAACTTCTTGAGGTAAAGCTAAGATAGTTGATGTAATGGATGGGTGATGGGTAGAACTATGAATTAGGTTAATTATTTGGTGTAATGGTATTTGGAATGATGAGAATAAATAGGTTCATGTTATGGAACAAAAATACCTCTACAAGATTCACATTTCTCATTAAGATCATTCAAATGTGTAGAGATAGAATTCCAAGGTATTTTGGTGTCTAAGATAATAAGGAGGTGAAGTTATTGATCAATTTTAGGTCCAATAAAATGTGGATGGTTAGGATGAGTGAATTGAGGGATGAGATGAACTCTATTGGGTTGTCTATTCCTAGTAAATTCCATCCATAAATGTGACTGATATATGATGAGGCTAGACCCAAGGTGAAGAAATGGGAGTTAAAGTGAGGATCTAGGCGTCAATCATGTTATATTGGTGACCTTTATTATGGTGAAGGATGATGATTGGTTGATAGATAATTTTATCTTAATCCTCTAGGTCACTAAGATAATTAAAAATGAGGTGGGGGATATGTGTATGATGGAAAACCTCAAATCTCAATTTGGAACTAATATCTAAGTGGGTGTTTATTGTAGTACTAGGGGATCTAGGCATCAATCATGTTATATTGGTGACCTCTATTATGGTGAAGGATGATGATTGGTTGATAGATAATTTTCCCTTAATCTTCTAGGTCACTAAGATAATTAAAAATGAGGTGGGGGATATGTGTATGATGGAAAACCTCAAATCTCAATTTGGAACTAATATCTAATTGTTTAACATGATCATGTGTCTTCAAAAGTGTTAGATAGAGGATACTTGGAAAGGTGCAAGTGTATGAGATTGTTTGGTAAATTTTTTTTGTTATAACACTTCTTTTTATTATTGATTTAAGGTTTTATAGTGCTTGTGTTTGATTTGAAAAGTCTTTGGTAGTTTTATTGTTTTAATTGGTTTTGAGAACATACGACTGAAATAAAAGCTAACTACGTAATGAAAATAAATAATTTAAAGTAAATAATGACGAATAAAAATAAATAAAACTAATAAATCATTATCTTTGACATTTTTAATTTATTTTAAAGGCATTCAATTCAAGGAAAGAAAATTTATTCTAAACAATGTAAGTTTTGATTTTACTTTTCCTAGGTGCAAGCTAAATGTGAATTTTTTTGTGTTTTTTTGAATGGTGAATAAATTAATATAATTATGTAAAATAAATTTTCAATAAAAATAAGGTTTGTATCCAAAATAAAAACACCACTTAAAACTCATTATTTCTTCTACATGTACAAGCTAAGACAAAGTTTTAATGTTTCTAGATAAATGCACACTAGTTTAAAGTGATTTATTTTGCATAAAACTGAGTATTGAATTATTATTATCTAAATTAATATATTAAATAAAATTATAATTTAATTAAATTAAATTAAATTTGAGTAAATATAACACATACTAATTACTGAGGTTGGCTAGGGTTCACTATTTTTTTCTAGTGTGTGTGTTCATGTACATAAAAACGTGTTTTGGAACTAAGAGTTGATTGTGATTACAGTTGAAAATATTTGAATTTTTCTCTAATATATATATGGGATTTGAAATCAAATATATATACTCTGAAAGAATCTATTGTATGGATGTATGAAAATAAAGAAACTCTCTAATGTTTTTGTGTAAAGAAAGGAGAGAGAATAATTATTTTTCCTATCAAATATTCTATTTCCAAAATAATATCTAAGATAATAGAATAATCAAAAATAAATTTATATAATATACTAAACTAGAGCATATACTAGAGTATGATGTAGATTAACTAAAATCAAGAGATGTATTGGTGAGGTGGTCCATAGATTCCTAGATCCTTCACTTAACAAGTGATTTTAGTAACTCTATAAATATGAGGATGATTAAATAATAGTATAAAAATGAGGAATATGAGAGAGACACAACTCCAAATAAATAACATCTAACTATGTTTGGTTAAGAACACTGGTTTCAAAGATTTGGTTATGAAAATAATGAATTTCCTTGGTTTTAATTGTGCATTCAACATGAAAATTATAAAATCAAGTATACAAATAAATGGTAATCATTTTATCACTATATAAATCTTAAAAACTCAAAGATCTTGTGTTTTTTTGGATCCAAAATTAAGCCAAAATAGGCTTACTTGTAGAAGAGTAATGAAGGTTACATGAAAGAGTTTAACTAGGTCAAACTAGGATTAGAACTAAGGAGAGACATGAAAATGATTTAAAATAGAAGAGGGGGTGAAGTAGGCCATCATGGAAGAAAAAACAAGGTGGAAAGATCAATAAACATGACAATAAGCATGGAAAATTCATGAAGGAATGAGTCCCAAAAGCTGAAATTAGATGACATAATGATAGTGATAGAACCACCCCTATTTTCAATATTTAGTTGTGTAACCGATAATTCTAGTGATACAAATGTTACAAAAGGTTATAGAACCAATTTAGAGTAATTTTAAACTTCCCTATTTATGATGGTTTTGTTAGGGTAGTTTAGACAACCATTTTGGCTAACCTATCATTAATTGGAAAATTATGTGACCTGATGGGGTGGTTTCATCACCTAGAAGGGTTCTTTTATCACTAATAAAATATTTTAAATAATAAGACAAGGAAATATACAAAGGCTAAAAATGGGGTTTGAGGGGCCTAGGAGAGATAATACAAGGTATAAGGGGTAGGGTGATAGAGAGGACATATTTTTACCATACATTAGGAGATCACTATAATATAACTAAACATCAAATCATAATATTTCACCATACAAATTTTGGGTACATACATGTCTAAATATAAAAATTTATTGTTAGAAGGATTAAGGACAATATCAACCCATAAGGGACAAAAAGGTATTTCACTATTATCTCCTTTTGGCCAATATTGTCCTTAAGGAAAACACACAAGTTTTAAGTCTTGGGATGTCCATACTAATGTTTAGAGGGATTTTTAATAGTTTAGAACAACTATGTAGGCCTAATAAAGTAATTTATAAAGGAATACATACACATAAATTTGTATAGGTATAATCCAATGATATCGGGGTGAATTAGTGGTGTCAAATAATCTAATTCAATTTACAAACCCTTAAAAATACTTAAGCATTCAATACAATGATTCATGAAGCATACAAATCCTTCTTAGTAGTGAATAATGAACATAAAACAAGATCACATACAGAACATAATATTTACATGATAAACACCCTTGGGGAATAAAACCCACTCTCAAGACTGAAAACACATGGACTATTATCTTATAAGATGATCAGAAACAAGAGACTAATCAAGTGCTTATTATTAGGAACCTTTGGTCAAGTCCTTCTAACCTACAACCTTGATCAAGTCTTTTTGACCAAAGGTCTTTAGTGAAAGCCTATTTTGCAAGGAGAAACTACCCCTAAGGAAGATCAAGTCCCTTAGACCCTAGTTGGAAAGAACACTTCTAACTTAGAGCTGATGTATTAAACACCTAATGATGGACCTCTTGATTATCTCACCTTTGCATAAACTCTCTCTATCTCAAACATGCCTCTCACATAGGCATGCCACAATATCTCTCCTTCTTCACTAAAATAGTCCTCATAATCACACTTATATCTCTTTGCATAATCTTCATAGTATAAGAACATTATACTTTCATCAAAAACATGATCTACAAATCATACACATAGTCCCTAATCTCCTCTGCTCATCAACCCAATAGTTGGGACTCTCACTCTCCTCTACTTTCCTTCACTTTCTAACTCTCTTCAGTTTTCCAAACAAAGTCTACAAGCCAACACATTTGATTTCACTATATATATATATATATATATATATATATATATATATATATATATATAGAGAGAGAGAGAGAGAGAGAGAGAGAGAGAAAGAGAGAGAAATTATTAATTAAACAAGTTCATAACATTTAATTATTGGCCAAAAAACATGACTTCACCCTTAAGGCATCTCATATGGGTCACACAAGCACAATCCCCTTTTAAAATAGGCCTAAGTAACTTTTAGGTCCTATGGAAACCCATTCACCTTTTGATACCTATTCGAGCATAATAAGAACGCATGACTAATTTTAAACACATAGGTCCACTCCTTATGTCCCTTAGGACATCCTTAAATGATCATAGACACCTTTTCCAACCTCTGTGTATGCTCAACTAACTCAAACAAAGACCTTATACATAGGAACACCATTATTAAACATAAAGTAAACTTCTTAAGCATTGTTCATACTTAAGATAGATTGAACACACCTCAAAAATTATCAAAGACCATCCTCATAGGGTTTAAAACACTCCCCAGTAGCTAATTTACCATGAAACAACATCTACATAAGGTCAAACATCCATTTTGAATCACTTTCATAACATGAATAAAAACATAGTCAATTTTTGAGCTCAATATCTTTATTTGTAAACACTTCCAGATCTTCAAAACCATATTTTCAAATGCATCTTGGAGTCCTCTACCAATTTTATTTTTACCACATGAGAAAATTTCACTTTTATCAAAAGATATGGCCTAAAGACAAGACACTAGTTTTTCCTTAGAAAATTCAACTATTCAAATGGCAATGGTCATAGTTAAAACTTGAACACAATGCTCACATCTTGTATCCTCTTAGATTAGATCAAATACACTCCATCGATCTTATTCAATTTTAACACATAAAAACTAATGATTAGACAATAAATCTCTATCACTTTGAATTTTTCTCATGCAATCTTGAAATTTTTACTCCACATTCTTCATCAATCTCTATGGATCAATTAGGTCTATAATGATCAATGCTCACCATTTGATAAATCTATATGAATGCCTGCTTGTTAGTGGATCCTTATATTTTACCTTTACTCAGTCATTTAAAATTATACACCTATCATCATCTCACTAATTCCTATCTTCTTGGAGCAACACACACTGTTGATATTGTTTGATCTTTAAGTGTTTCAAAATTTACTATGGGGACCCTTCCAATATGCTTGAGTAGCCACTTTTAAACCTTAATAACTTCTTATGTGGTTACTCGCATGATCTCAAATTTGGGAAATATGATCTCCTCACATATGAGAATCTAACCATATAAAAAAATAACTCATATAACACTCACTCATGTGATATATAATTCCATTAAAATGCCTTTGAAAAATCTTTTGTCATAGAACCAACTATGTCTAGATTTTGTGTGGGAGACCAACTTTGCTCCTTCATAACATTTGTTACACTTCAATGTATGATCTAGAATTTGGTGAAAATTAAATATGAAAATAAATAAATAAATAAACTCATATGATTATTTTATCTTGAAACCTTTAAATGTGAAACATATAGAACTATCAAACTGATCACTTGGTTCTTGTTACCATATTACAAAATTGTCTATGGAAAAACACAGTCAAACTACCTAGGAGCCCAACTTTGCATATACATATCATTTAACATGATACATCACATGATCTAATATTTATCATAAATAAAATAGGTAATAAAACTAAACAAACCCATATGATCACCTTCTCCTAAAACATCCACGCATGTGTGATATTCCATCATCAAACTATTTACTCAATTTTTTTGCACACATTGCCAATTTGGTTAACTATGGGAAAATATTGAATTTTGACTAAGACACCAAATTTTTACACTCATATATTTTACCATACTTCAATACATGAATTTATATCTATAAAATAAAAATTATGGACTAATTTTATCATAACCATATGACCAACTCCCCTTGACTCATTCCTTCATGGTAATGGTGATGTCATCAAACTTCCTACTTAGATTTTATGCCATTGGACCAAACTATCTAGATGAAAATTATGGATAACCAGATGAATTCCACTTATACACAAAAGATATCAAAACATATATAACTTTTTAGGTACCTATTTCACATGATCTAATCATCATACTCATCCCTGAACACCTCTCATCATGCCAAAATTGAAGATCAACCAAGCCTCCTTTAACCACACTAAGACAAGCACATTTCACACTTTGTCATTATTACATAGGCTATAAAATCACTTCATATACTCACTATGAAACCTCCATTTCATCACCATGACATCAATTACAATAATCTAACAATCTCCTTCTTTGTCATTGATGTCAACATACATCATATATAGCAGTATACAACTTACCTTCTCTCTTTCCAAGAATTCCCACAAAAAAAACTTTTTTCCCCTTTGATATAATGATAATATGGGCATAAACTAATCCTAAGGATAAATAAACATTTTATAGGGACTCCCCTTAATATTTCTTAGCCATTACACCATTTGAGCATCTTAAAATCTCCACACACTAATGGGAACTACCATGAAGGCTTACCAACATTATTTCTCAAAAACACTTCCATGACCACCAATAGAGCATCATGCAACTAACTAAATAGGAAACATGCACTAAACCATCTTGATAACTCACCTTGAAACACACATACTTTGATCTTTTGGAGAAACTAAACAAAGAGCATATCTTCAAGACTATGCCTGTCTAGACTCCTTGTATCCCTACCTACAACTTGTAGAGCCCAAAAAAATTTGTAGAAAAATCTTCAGGACCAAAAAATTCATATCTAGATCACTCGCATATTCCTCATTAAGGACACCTATTTTCAATAACGGTCTCATCTTCTATAATATACTTCCTTCACAAACCTACTACCCAATTAGGCCTCTAGTTTGAAAAAAACTTGAAGAACTTGAGAACCATAAAACTTCAAATTTATGTGAACCTTTATTTGACAACCCATTTGTCCCATTCAATATATTAGTAATCCTTAGACCTCAAATCATAAGACATACAAATTTTTTAGTAGAGCCCAAAACCCTAAAATCTCAAAATAAACAAAGTCAACACAATACCTTTTATTCAATATCCATGAATAAAACTTCTTGTACACCTGGAGATAACCATTACACACTTATAGACCAAGATTTGAGCTTCCAAAAAATTTTGAACCTTGACTTACCATAACCCATTTTAGGATTTGCAAGCTTTTAATCATAAATTGGGAAATCTGAGAGCTAAAAAAAACTCCAAATTGACTTCACCATACCTTCAAATCACATAACCACCTAAAGCATGATATAATAAGGTCAATAGAAATTTCTATGAAAAAAGATAATGTTGAAAAAACACAAATCCTCCTTTACCATCTTGGAACCTTCAATCTAACCTTGTAGACTGTTCCAACTAAAAAACACTATATTAACACTTTCTTCTCCACTTGAAAGGATTCTCTTAAGAATCATAAACAAAGACACCCCCATACCTCAATGCCCTAAAACAAAAACAACTCCTCATATTCCTCCTCCTCCTTTCTCAATCAATACTTATAACTCTTCTTCTTCTTTAACTTTAGAAAAACAACTTCCTCAACTACTACAATAATCTCCTTTTCTTATATGATTAGATTATTAATAAATGGAGATAACATAGATTCATGGCACACCTTTTAATTGGAAGAATCTTCCTTGTATCTTGGATCCTCATAACTAGGCACTTGTTTAATAAGAACAAGATGTTCACTTGGATCCATACATACCTCAGAACTAGCTTCAACTAACATCTTGGTCTTTTCTTTGAGCTTAGATTATTTATTCTCAATATTAGTAGATAATGAGACCTCTTGAAACTCTTCACCATATTTAGAATTATACACCATATCAAACATATTACTTGGACCTATAGACTCATTATAACTTCTACTTACCACTTTTAGTCTCCATGAGTTAACTTGTCTTCTTCCATGTAATCTTGGAGCCTAATCGAACTATTATAACTTGTAGGCCTTTGATTTCATAACTTAACAATGTGACCTCTTTTTTCACAATTAAATCATGCCATACTTTTTGAAAAATATCATTATGCCTTACTAGATTTGGATAATATCTTGCAATGTGTCCTAGTTCATAACAACTATAACACTTAATATCTCTTGAAGGAAACTCAACTTGTCTTATCTTAGAAGGACAACATTTTACAAAGTGTCCCACATCATTAAAATTGAGACAATCAATGTGGCTTACACATTTTATATAATGACCCCCATCATATTTCTAAGCAAATTCATTTCTAACAAATCTTATACATTCTCTATATCTATACCCAAACTAATTACAAGTATAGAAATCACCATTAAAATTTGCATACATCATGGCATTTGGTTGTTTAATCTATTTTTTATTCATTATTATATCACCTTTATTCCTTATTTGATGATTTGTCTTCAAAGTCTAATTTCCCTTGTTCACATTAGTCTTCATCTTATCTTAAGTTGAAGTCTCTAGTTTTTCTTTGTATCCAAGACCTGTCTTGTCACTTGCATGTTTTTGACCACTCAAAATTTTGTCTAGATCACATGAGATCTTTTCAAATCTCAAAAATGTCTTCACCTTAATAGTCATATTTTATAGCTCATATTTTAAGGGATAATTTTCATAAACATATCTTAAACATTCATCTTATTTAGCTTTTAGGCTTGTAGACAAGATTTTTAATTGACAACTAAGATGCTTAACCATATCTTCATGTTCCTTGGTATCTTCATTCACTATTGCTTCAAACACACTGAATTGATCCTCAAATTCCTTGAGTTTAGATTTCACATTATTATTGATATACTTTTCAATCTTTAGTTCGTCATGAGCATTTTTCAATGCAATCTCATGCCCACCTCATCTTCATTATCATCTAAATCACTCCAAGTAGACACCTTCTAATGTGATCAACTTCCTTCCTCAACCATGAATAGAGATTTATCTTCACCATGATCATCATTTTCATGATCATATTCTGATTCATTATCTTCACTCTCATATAATGAGTTGTAATGTTTTTTGGTGTAGAGACTCTTTTTTTCCTTGAAGTACATTTTCCTGTTATCAAACCTTTTGAATCCCTTCTTGCTTTTATAAGACCTAAATGATCTCTTTCCATCATCATAACCTTCATCATGCTCTTCATAATCATCCTTATTATACTTATGAGGGAAATTATTAGTAAAATTCTCTATCTCAACATAATTGAAGCACTTGAGGGGTAGTTTACCTTTATACTTGCCTGAACATGTTCTTAATTTCCTTAAAATCAAATCAATTAATTCATCCTCATCTATATCAATAATGTCATCCTCCTTGAGTTTAATACCTTGGGAACTACTTCTTTGTCTTCATTTTAGTCTTGAAAGTTACTTCCTTCTTTGGTGGTATATTATCATTCTTTTTCATCTCATAGGTAGCAAGGGTGTCATGCAATTGATCCATCTTCAATTGAGTAAGGTCATGACTTCTTTTATAGTAGATACTTTTAGATCAAAATTTGGGGATAGAGACCTCAATACCTTTTGAATAATATTATACTCTTCAAAGTTATCTCTAATATCTTTGATGATGTTCATAATCTCATCATCTCTCTATAGAAAGGATGCCACAGTATCATCTTCATTTATCTTGAGGCTTTTTTGCTATGCCCCTAACCTATCACATGTATGAGGATAGTATTAGCCAACTTGTGGCTTAATTATCTCTCTTTGACATTATATTACATTTATATATGCTTTCTTTATATTATTAGGTCGGCCTATGGAGTAACCATGGCCTAGTTAGACTATATATAGGAGGTAGTGGGTAATCATTTATCATCATATTGTGAATTCTGCTCTTATTGAAGCTTCTGGTGGTTGCCCCCTCGAAGTGGATTATCTATTATCATATATTTGGATATATTTAAGTCATATTTGGATATAATTCTTCTGTTATACTTAATTCTTGAAGTAATTTCATTACAAGTGGTATTAGAGCTGCGATTTGGGCAATCTTGTGGACGAAACACTAAATTTTTAATTTTTGCGATATATAAAAAATGGTTGTGAATTTATCTGAAATTTTTTTACTGGAGGTGTAAAATAATCGAATTAAGCATCCAATAAAATTTAAGATCATTTGGATCTGGTTTTAAAAAGTTATCACTATTTTATGGTTTTTCATAAAATTTCTCTATAGTACGCAATTCAAAGAATTTTTCTAAGTTGTTTATACTTTTGGAAAGATTTTAAAAATTTGGATACGGTTTGTTCTTTGTATATTTTGATTTGAGGCCGAATTAATTCCAAAATAGCTTGGTCAAAGTTGGGTCAAAAGTGTCAATAAGGGTCGACATCGTAAAACCCTTTTATGGCAGGTCCACAAACTTGGGACCGAGGAAAGGGTGCTGAAACTCTAGGAAAAAATCCTAACAAGGATGAGATCAAGTTAGAAGGGGGGTGTAATAGACCCTTTATACCAGGGTTTTCTGACATAGAGCTTGACTATAGTGTGCAAGGCATTCAGAGTGAGGTGTAAGATATACAATCTAATATGCAATCCATACAAGATAGTTTGGGATATATCATGATGGATTTGAACATTAATCAATCAAATCATCAAGCTAACTCTATTTCACAAACCCACTAGGGTGGTTCTCCTAACCAGTCTACTTCAAATCCAACTCCATGGCCACAGAGGAACCTATTACCAAAAGTGGATATGAGCAAATTCGATGGAAAAGATCCACTCAATTGGCTCAACCAAATGGAGAGTTTTTTTGACCTAAATCAGATTCCAAGTGGATATAAGGTTACCATGGAATCCTTTTATCTTGAACCTGATCAATTCATTTGGTATCGATGGTTGTGTGCTCAAAATAAAAAGATGAGTCTTAATGTCACCTAGTCAATTTTTACAGAGCAGCTACAATTACACTATGGAAATAGTGTGACAGATAATTACTTTAGCCAATTGGCAAAATTTTGACAAACTAGCTCCATCAAGGATTATATTCATCATTTCCAGAACCTATCCTTATGTGTGGAGACAATTTTTGATGCAAACTTGAATGACCTATTTTTGGGTGGACTCAAGGACCACATTCAACATGAGGTACACATGTTTAATCCACTTAATATTTCTAAATCTATTATCCTAACACGTAGAGCTAAGGAAAAATTCATAGCCAATAAGAAGTAGCCATTCAATCACTTCAAAGATCGTAGCATATCATCATTAACATTTCCTCCACCTACTAGATTGACCCCTCAGCAAATTGAAGAAAAGCATGTAAAAGGATTATGTTTTGGTTGTGATAATGAGTGGAGTAAAGGACATAGATGTGCTGAGAAAAAGTTATTCTACATTGAGGGACCAAATGAAGATGAAGAAGAAGATGATGCCTCCAATGATGATGAGGAAGATATAGAGGAGGTACCTAAATATTCCCAACCTACAATCTCTTGTCATGCACTTGCAGGTATTAGCACTCCACAAACTCTTAAGGTGGTGGGTTTCCTCAAGAAACAGAAGGTGACAGTGTTGATTGATTCAGGGAGCACACATAACTTTATAAACCATAAGTTGGCCAATCGATTGAACTATTTCATCTACCCAGCACTAAAACTTTAGGTCATGATTGCAGATGGTGGCAAAATTAATTGTTTAGGCAAATGCCATAGTATTAAGCTTACTATAGGTGGGTACAATCTCAACTCTCCTATGTTTGCTATTCCCATGGGTAACACAGACATTGTTTTGGGAGTCCAATGGCTCACAACCTTAGGTACCATTGAGATGAACTTCCAAGAACTATTCATGCACTTTCATTTTGAAGGTAAGAAAATTGAACTACATGGATTACATGCAAAATCTCCACAATTGGTTAGTTCACATCAGATGACCAAAATGCTAAAAAAGGGGGCAGAGGGAATTATTTCATGATTTTACTCCATAGAAGTTCAACCCACAAAGGTATCTACACATCCTGGTCTACAAATAATTCTTGAAGACCACTCATCTATTTTTGGGGCCATGGCAAAAGGACTACCACCAAAAAGAGAACATGATCATGCCATTCAACTAATTCTAGGTAGTCAACCACCAAATATCATACCATATAGATATCCATATGCACAAAAGAGTGAAATTGAAAAGATGGTCCATGAGATGCTGGAGGTAGGGATCATGTATAGACAAAGTGCATATTCATCACCAGTGGTCATGGTGCAAAATAAGGATGACACATGGAGGATGTGCCCAAATTATAAGGAACTCAAAAAGTACACCATCAAAGATAAGTTTCCTATTCTAGTAATTGATGATTTACTTGATGAGTTGCATGGTGCTAATTATTTCACAAAATTGGATCTTTGCTCGGGGTACCATCAAATTAGAATCAAGGATGAAGATGTTCATAAAACTGCTTTTAGAACACATGAGGGCCATTATGAGTTTTTGGTAATGCCCTTTGGTCTTGCAAATGCACCATCTACTTTTCAGAGCTTGATGAACACTATTTTTAGGCCTTTTTTAAGGAAGTTTGTGCTAGTTTTCTTTGATGACATATTGATTTATAGTCAGACATGGGAAGCACATCTGCAACATGTGAAACAAGTGTTGATAGTTTTGGAGAAGCACCAACTTTATTCGAAGCCATCTAAATGTGCTTTTAGAGTATAGGAGGTAGAGTACCTTGGTCACATTGTTTCCCATGATGGGGTCAAAGTTGATCCTCAAAAGATCAAAGCGATAGTGGAATGGCCCATGCCAAAAACTCTCAAAAACCTTTGAGGTTTTCTTGGACTAACAGGTTACTATAGAAGATTTGTGAAAGGTTATGGCAGCATAGCAGCTCCACTCACTGCATTGCTAAAGAAGGATGCTTTGCATTGGAATGATGATGCCACCAAAGCATTTGAGAAACTAAAATTAGCTATGTGCACCACTCCAGTTTTGGCTACTCTAGACTTCTCACAAACATTCACAGTTGAATGTGATGCTTCTGGGTCTAGATTGGGGGCAATACTAATGCAGGAAGGAAGACCCATTGCATTTGAAATTCATCAATTCAAAGATAAGAATCTACAAAAACCTATCTATGAGAAAGAAATGATGGCTATTCTTCATGCAGTTAAACAATGGAGGCCTTATCTGATGGGTAGACACTTTGAGGTGAAAACGGATCATGATAGTCTTAAATAATTTTTGGAGCAAAGATTATCATCTGAGGAACAACAAAAATGGGTAACCAAAATGTTGGGTTATGATTTTTAAATCATCTACAAGAAGGGTGAAGATAATGTAGTAGAAAATGCAATATCTAGATGGGATGCATCCACAGAAGCATTACTTTGTGCAATGTCCATATTGCAAGTAGATTGGGTGGATGAAGCTAGGTTAGAATGGGAGCAAGACAAGGATACACAGGTTCTGATTTAGAATCTCTAGCAAGGTAATTTATCCTCTGACAAATTTGAATGGAAAAGTAATGTCCTATAGTATAAGGGTAGTTTATACTTGTACAAAATTTCAGAGCTTAAGCATAAGATTCTTGTAGAGTTGCATGCATCTCCACTTGGAAGACACTCAGGGTTCTTGAAAACTTATCATAGAATTAAGAAAGAATTATTTTGGGAAGGACTCTAGGGAGATGTTCAAAAGTTTGTGGAAGAATGCATGATATGCCAACAGAATAAAGGTGAAACAATTAAGACCCCAGGTTTGTTACAATAATTAACAATTCTTAGTCAAAGGTGGGAGGAGGTTTTCTATGGATTTCATCACTGGGTTGCCTTGTTTTGAAGGTAATAATGTTATTTTGGTCATAGTGGATAGGCTTAAAAAATATTCCCATTTTTGTGCTCTCTCACACCCATTTTCAGCAAGTATAGTCGCAGCTATTTTTATGGAAGCAGTTCTCAAATTACATGGAACCCCAAAAATAATTGTAAGTGATCGTGATCCTATTTTCACTGGTAATTTTTGGACTGAACTATTTTCTTTTTTGGGTACTCAGCTAGCTCATAGTTCATCTTACCACCCCCAATCTGATGGACAAACTGAAGTGGTTAACAAATGTTTAGAGGGGTATCTCCATTTTTTTGTATCAAATAAACAAGAACATTGGGTTAAATGTCTACCACTTGCAGAATGGTTATATAACACATCTTTCCATACCTCTTCTAAAATGTCTCCATTTCTAGCACTATATGGTTACCATCTACCTTCCATCACTTCTTCAATAAAGGCGCACACCAAGGTTCGAGATGTGGAAGAGCACATTCAACATCAACAAGAGGTTTTGGCTAGTTTGAGAGAGAATTTGGCCTTGGCACAAAATAGGATGAAGCAACAAGCAGATCAACACCAAAGTGAGCAAAATTTTGAGGTGGGTGACTAGGTATTTGTTCATTTACAACCTTACAAGTAGATGTCCTTAAAGCAACATAAAAAGGACAAAAAACTTGCTCCAAAGTATTATGGCCCTTATTAGGTTCTACAAAAAATTGGAAGTGTGGCTTACAAGCTCGAGTTACCTCATTCATCTCACATACACCCAGTATTTCATGTTTCTTGTTTGAAGAAGGTCATTGGACAAAAAATTTCCACCCAGACAGAGCTCCCATAACTGGATGAAGAAGGATGAGTCATTTTGGAACTAGAGAAGATCCTCCAAACACATACTAAGAGGTTAAGAACCAGAGAGATTAAGGAATATTTGATCAAGTGGAGAAACCAAAGCAATGAAGATGTAACTTTGAAAGGTGAAGAATTTTTGCAACAACATCCATAGTTGTTCAACATTGAGGACAATGTTGGTTTGAAGGGGAAGGGCATGCTACGCCCCTAACCTATCACATGTATGAGGATAGTATTAGCTGAATTGTGGCTTACTTATCCCTCTTTGACATTATATTACATTTATCTATGCTTTCTTTAGATTAGTAGGTCGGCCTATGGAGTAACCATGGCCTAGTTAGACTATATATAGGAGGTAGTGGGTAATCATTTATCATCATATTGTGAATTCTTCTCTTATTAAAGCTTGTGGAGGTTTCCCCCCTGAAGTGGCTTATCTATTATCATATATTTGGATATATTTCAGTCATATTTGGATATAATTCTGTTGTTATACTTAATTCTTGAAGTAATTTCATTACATTTTTAATTTCCTTCTATGAATCTACAACTTATCAATATTGACCTTTGAATCTCATTCAAGAATAGTCTTCAATTTATCCCATATTTCCTTAGTGAATATGTAATGAATTACTTTGGTTAACTTAGTATTTTTAAGACCACAAGTTATGGCATTCATTTCCTTAGAATTTTTCTCTAACAACTTTTTATTTGCAACACTAGATGGAAGAATAGGAGTAACATAACCATCCAAAATATATTGAAATACATCAAAACCTAGGGAAATAATGTATGTCCTTATCCTATCACTCCAAAAATAATAATTGGATCCATTTAACATTGATGCTTGCTTAGTAAAGAAACCACCTTGCATATTCTGACTATCCATTATTTTTTGGATCACCTTTAAGCTATCAAGAATTTATCAAAGGACCTACTCTGATACCAATTATTAGAGGTATAATCCATTGAGGGGGGTGAATCAATGGTGGAAAAGAATACAATTTGATTTCAAAACCCTTGAAAATACTTAATCATTCAATACAATAATTTATGAAGCATATAAATCATTCATAGCAATGAATAATGAACATAAAGCAAGATCACATACACAACACAAGATCTACGTGGAAAACCCTATTGGAGAATAAAACCCACTCTCAAGCCTAAAATCACATAGATTACTATCCTATAACTTTATCACAAACAAGATACTAATCAATTCCTTATGATTAGGAACCTTCAATTAAGTCCATCTGACTGACAACCTTGATTAAGTTCTTCTGACCAAATGTCTTTAGTGAAACCCTATTTCACAAGGAGCAACTAACCCTAAAGAAGATCAAATCATTTAGACCCTCATTGGAAATAAAAATTACACCTTAGAGATGATGTATCCAATAATTGATGATGGACTTATTGATTATCTCACCTCTAAACAAACTCTCTATCTATCTCAAACATGCCTTTCACATAGGCATGACATAATCTCTCTCCTTCTTCACTCAAATAGTCTTCATAAGTACACTTAGATCTCTTTGCATAATTTACAAACTAAAATAACACTATACTTTCATTAGAAACATGATATACATATCATACACAAACTCCTTAATCTCAATTGCTCATTAATCCAATAGTTGGGCACTCTCACTCTCCTCTATTTTCCTTCTCTTTCCAAATTTATTCAAATTTCCACACAAAGTGTAGAAATAAACACATTTTATTTCACTATATATAGAGCAATCATGAATTAAACAAGTTTAGAACATTTCCTTATCAGCCAAAAAAAATGCCTTCACCCTTAAGGTATCTCATATGGGTCATACTTAAGCATAATCCCCTTTCAAAATAGGCATAAGTCACATTTAAGTCATATAGATACCCTTTCACCTTTTTTATACTTCTCTGACCATAATAAGAACACATGACCAGTTTTAAATACATAGGTCATCTCATTATTTCCCCTAAGACATATTTAAATGATCATATACACCTTTTCTCACCTCTATGTATGATCAACTAACTCAAACAAAGACCTTATACATAGGAATACCATTATATAACATATATTCAACTTATTCATAATTTTTCATACTCAAGATAGATTGAACACACATCCAAAATACTCATAGAACATCTTCATTGGGTCTACAACATTACCTAATATCCAATTCACCATGAAGAAATGAAACAACATATACATAAGCTCAAACATCCTTCTTATATCACATGTAGAACATGAACAAAAACATAGTCAAATTTTGAGCTAAATATCTTTGTCTATACACACTTCTAGATCTTCAAATCTATATTTCCATATGTGCCTTAGAGTTATCTACCACTTTACATTTTACTACATGAGAAAATTCATCTTCTATCAAAATATATGTCCCAAAGACCAAACACTAGTTTCCCCTAACCAAATTAAAATATTCAAATGGTAATGATGAAAGTTAAACCTTGAACACAATGCTTGCATCTCATGTCCTCTCAGCTCAGATCAAATATGCTCCATCCATATTGTTCAATCTTTAACACATAAGTTCCACTACTCAAATATTAAACCTATGTCACTTTGACCTTATCTCATGAAATCTTGAAATGTTGACTACACATGCTCCATCAATCTCTATGCATCATTCTGGTCTATAATAATCAATGCTCACCATTTGATCAATCTGTACAAACACCCGCTCACTATTGGATCCTTATCTTGTACCTTTACTCAATTTTTTAAACATCATGAACCTATCCTCATCTTTCTTCTTCCTATCTTCTTGTAAAAATACAAACCATTGATCTTAGTTGAGATTTAACTATTTCAAAATTTAATATGTATGGGGACCCTTTCAATATTCTTGAGTAGCCATTTTTTAACCTTAATAACTTCTTTTGTGCTTATTCGTATGATCTCAAATTTGGACCAGATGATCTCCTTACATAGAAGAATCCAACCATAGAACAAATATCTCTTTTAAACCTCATGTGTGAAAGATATAACACCATTGAAATTATTTTTCAAAATATTATATCATAGAGCCAACTATGTCTATATTTTGTCTAAGAGATCAAATTTGATCATTCATAACTTTTGCCATGCTTTAGTGCATGATCTATAATTTGGTGAAAATAAAATATGATAAAAACTAAACAAACCCATATGATCAATTTTTCTTGACACCTTCACACATGTAAGATATAACACCATCACAATGATCACTTGGTTGTTCTTTCCATAATGCGAAATTGGATAAGTATGGAAAAACACAATTAAGCTATCTAGGAGCCCAACTTTTCATATGCATATCTTTTGATGTGATACATTCCATGATCTAATATTTAGTGTAAGTCAGCTAGGTCAAAAATTGAACAAACCCATATGATCCCCTTCTCTTGAAACATCCATAAGTGTGAGATAGTCCATTATCAAACTACTTACTCATCTCTTTATAGCCACATTAGAAATTTGGTTAAGTATGGGAAAATGATGAATTCTAATTGAGAAGCCAACTTTACACCCTCATATCTTTGACCACACTTTGATGGATAAAATGAGATCTAGTGCATAACAACCAGGGGGTAATGTTATCACAAACTTATGACCAACTCCCCTTGACTCATTCCATGATGGCAATGGTGATGTCATCAAACTGCCTAGTCCGATTTTCTACCATTGGACCAAACTATCTAGATGAAAATTATGGACAACTAGATGAATTCCACTTATGCACACAAGCTATAAAATCATAAATAACATTTTAGATACCTATTTCACATTCTTAAATCACCATACTCATCCCTAAATACCTCTCATTATGACAAAACTAAAGATCAATGAATCCTACTTTAAGCACACTAGGACAAACACATTGTGCACTTTGTCATTTTTACTTAGGATATCAAAGAACTTCATCTTCTCACTAGGAAACCTCCATGACATCACCATGAAATCATTGACAATACTCCATAATATGTGTTAGGATAAACTAAGGTGGTGAAATAGGTCAAAATTCATTTTTCAAGTCAATTAAAGTGAAATAGGGCCAAAGTTGACATTATCAAGTATTTTTGACCAAATCTAAGTGATTACATTTGCCCCTACTGAACCAATGGTGAATTTTAGGGTGATCAAGGCCAAAATTGAATTAAACTTGTATAGAAAATAAAACCCATTGAGGGATTAAAAAAAATCAATTTTTTATTGGTAATTTTAATGCTAATACATGAAATGAGTTGTAATATTTTATGGATTCATATGATATAATGCTAGAGGGCATTGAACCTCTAAATTCTACATTATTCACTCTAATTTAATGAAACACTTGATGAATTATATATTCAAATATCACTTCTTACCTATTGACTACTTTCTACCCTTAGGCTTAGAAAGGAGTCAACCTATGCATGAGAACCCAAACTCACCTTGTGATCACCCTTCTTATACCTTTTAAAGTGCTAGGAAAGTCTAAAAGGAGGTCACTGGTTATCTTGTCTAGGTAGAACTTTCAAAGTGTTTTGTCATGTCAAAAAACACCATGGTGGTTGTCTTTACTCCCTATTTATACTTATGTCAAGGGATTCCCTTATGTAAATTATGTGTGGCAGTCTACAATAAGCCTTGGAATGGTTTTAATAGTCTAAATTTGCTCATGAGAAAGATGACCCACTTTTAAAACTTATAACTCATCATAAATCCATCCTATATGTTAAATATCCATAAGGTATTGTTTGATCAGAAGATTTAAGAGTGTTATAAATAATATATGGTAACCTAATCTAGATCATCAATAAGTTATAAGGTTTGTTAGTAAGTATTGAAGTAACCTCCATTTGAACCTTCACTTGAGATCATGTCTATTATCTTAAAAGGAGGTTTTTTACCTTAAGATGATACTATTTTGACCTTAAAATGTCATTAAAACCATAAATCACATCCTTAAATGCCTCCATGAGTTCCATAATGCCTATTGATTTTTTGAGTCACCCCTAGTCAATGTGAAGCTTGTTGAGGCCCTACAAGAGATCCACACACCTATAAGGACCCAAGCATCCTAAGTAAAGTAAGAATAAATACTTCCCATCTACACTTGAGCTCAAAGATGAAGGAACAAGTATATGTAATGAAGTAGTGATGACTCATACCTACATAAATATTTTAATACATGTCCATGTATAGGATTTTATGACACATAAGTCTAAGAGCATTCAAATTTAAGGACACAGTTATCTAGGTTTGAAAATGGTTAAGTGAAGGTCAAATATAGGAATCAATATGAATTATGAAGAACACTCTCAGGATCTTCAATCCTCATGCATGCCCTTATTAAAAATCTTCCTCATGCTTAGTCTATGTAATCCTATGATCACATACATGATCATATATCTATGTTTATGAAATATGTAGTATAAATCTCTCTTTCTACCATTTACACGTAGAAGTTAGATGTTCATTCAACATAAATAAGCCCATGGTTCTCCCAATAAAAGAACTAGCTATCCATGTGGTGATTTGTTACTCATATAAAGTAGGTCCCCTTTGGCATAATTTCAAGTAATGCCATTGGTCAGTGAAGGGAAAGGGGGACCCACCAAATAACCATAGCAAATAAATGGCACCCACATGTCACATTCATGATACTCCTACCCAATAAGCTAAAATTCTCGTCTGAGAGCCATATAGATGATGTGTGTCCTTCCATAGAGATGTACCCAAGACCAATCATGAAGTGTCATGTTCCAAGTAGTAACATAATATGAAGGATGCCATTAGAGGTGGTTGAGAAGAGCTCAAAGTGTTGTCATAGAGATTAAATGTAGAAGTAACTACTTGATATAGAGACTTGAGTACACACCATCCTCTGACTCTGTTAGGATAATATTCCATTCTCTATGTACATGTGTATCTAGAGATGATCTTTTCATCACCCCTATATTTTATCATCAAGCAAACTTTAAGAGGCATGGTCATAACACCACAAAAGAATTTAAATCTACATCCACTACCCCAAGAGGCACATTTGTAAAACCAATTTAATCTTCTATAAAATCCTAGTTCTTTTACTATAAAAGGGTTGACACATATTTAGTAACCTCATGCTACTAAAATTTTTCCTCCATGAACACTTGTATTGGCTAAGTCTTGCAGATTAATGATAATTAAATTCACCTCCTTCTATTATTATGATGATTTATTTGTTATTTTGTGTCTATTGATCTGTTTTTTTAGTAATGTTCACTCCTTTTATTTTCATTCATTCCTAGCACCTCCTCATTGAACTTGGAACCTACTTTTACACACTCAAGTCTATATTGATGTTGTATGTGGACCATTTATCATCTATATTAGTGTTGCATTGTGTTCTTGCACCTCAATGTGAAACACTTATGCATCTAGAGTTTCCTTGGAATAATTTTTTTGAAAATATCTTATTCTCAAGAATTTATAATGTGATTATGGTAGTATGAGAGCTCACTCTATTTTGGATATGTCACCTTTTTTACTTTCAACATCTCATACATTCTCCCTCTATTTTCCTTTCAAAGATCCTAGGTTTAGATGAGTGGTAGATTAACTTTATACTCTTTAGACATTTGCACTATTCTTAAACCAAGTGCACTTACAATAGAAGGAATCTAGCCTACTTTTGAGGCTTTTCCCATGAAGCACAAGGGTCTCACACCTTGGGGATGTTTTGATCATCACAATGAGACAATCAATTTTCACATGTATAGATGTGAAATAATACTTCCATGCCTAGTGTCTTAGCCCCTTGGGCCTTATACAAATCATTCATGCCTAGCACCCCACCATAAATCACTCCTATGTTGTAGAGCATCCATAGGTACACATTCTAAATGATAATAGTTTCTAGCATGCCTGGTGAGACCATTTAAATAAAAGTTAAGGAATTGGTGTTATCTTTAGATAATAAGTGTAGCAGACACTCATTGAGATCGCCTAATAATTCTAAACATCTTTGTTCTATAAATATTAGCCACCTTACATGCCATTAAAAATAATATCATCTACAAGAGGCATTGATTTCCATTTTAATGAGCTTGTAGTTCCCTTAAGAAGAAGGAGAGGTAGAATATCCTTGTCTCCTATTGGAAGATGTAGCATAAGCTAGTCACGTTCTAGAGTGAAATCTACACCTCTATTTGAAATGTTTTAGGCAATAAGGTGAGGTCTATTTGCCATTACATCATAATTTTATAGAGGAATTATATGTTTGTACCTATCAATGGAGGCAATCCATTAGTATTAGTGTAGTATGATGGCATTTTGGTGTCTACTCTCAAAAGCTTGTCCTACTTCATAGGTGAAAATTCAACCTCCCCTATGGAGCATATCCAAAACATTAAAAACATATGTTTAGTATACCATGTCACCCAAGACAACATCACAATCAAGTTACTAACTTCTTCCTTTAAGGTAAAATCTCTTCAATTGTACCAGGGCTTGCAACTGAACTCCATTCACATTTGGGATGAGCTTGATAAAGAATTATGTACGTAGATTAAATATTAGAGTGATCACTTTTACCTTATATAATAACTCATGATTACAAAGTGAGCATTTCAAAAAATTTGTCAACTTCAAATTCATATTCTAGAGAGTCTAGGATAGAATCCCATGCTTATATAAACCTTCTCCAAACACTACATTCTTGTATTTCTTAAAATCTCTAAATAATGATATAGTGATGATGATTCAATCCATGGGAGGTATGGTCCTCCTTGATTCCTATGAAGTGGTAGTGTGCAAAAAAAATTACTTGATTCAAGCAGTAAATATTACACCCAAACCTCCCATGCATATATTCAAATAACCTCTCTCTAATCAAGTAGTTGTGAAACCTATGCTAGTACATATTTTCTACTACAGTGATCCCACCTACTCCACCCATCATCTCTACCAATTAATGGCATGAAGTGATGATGATATTGTAATTTTTTAGGAAAGAAATAATTACCCTCAAAAGGTATCAAACACAATATCTTAAACATCATCAACCTTTCACTCAACAACACTAGTAAAATATACCTCCCTACCAAGGTGTTTTTCCAATGAAAAATGAGTTCACATAGAATAAATAACCTTATGCATAATGGACAGATGTTTCTAGCACCTCTAAAGCCCTTATTATAATATAGAAAAATCTATCACATGATTCTAAATGGTGCTTCCCATGTAATTAGCCACATATTCAAGCTACATGCATGAAAAATATCTTAAACCAAGCACTCATGGTGTAAAACATGAACTAGTTGTAAGATCAAAAAAGCAACATATCCCCATAGGATGAAGGGATTCATGCACCAGTTCAACTATAGGAAGGGTCTAATTTCATCAATTGGAAAGAGGACTCTATCTATATGAATCAAATTGGCACACCTAGTGGGGGAAGCACTCTAGTCACTTTTAATACAAGATTCAAAAGGAGAGATATAAAATAATCTACAATAGCCTCAGTAATATTTTTGTTTTTGTGACATTATAAATCATATTCAATTAATATTATAATCTAAGTAAATACAATATTATCATATCCAAAAAATAAGAACACTATGAAAAAGTCATCATCTTTAAAGATAGGTTGCTCAAACTAGGAAAGGTGTACACCAAGGAAGAGAAGGAAACCATAGTGAAATTATACCAAGAGTTTATAGACATATTTTATTTGGATTATCATGATTTGAAATGGTTTGATCCTAGTTTGGCTCAACATACCATTGTTTTTGAAGCCAGTGCTAAGTGCATGAGATAAAAATAAATATTAGTCAACCCCAAAACTGAGATCCTTATGAAGAAGAGTTGACCAGGCTCATTGATTCCAACATCATCTTACCTATCAAAAATTATTCATGGGTGGAAATTATTTTGCCTATGAGGAGGAAGAATGGGGAGATAATGTTGTGTGTAGACTTTATATATCTCAACAAAATACCACTAACAGATCAATACCATCTACCTTATATGGATCAGATTCTTCAAAAAGTTGTTAGTGAATAAAGGTCCTCCTTGATTGATGGATACACAGGGTACACATGCTCAATAAACACAAAGAGTTTTCATGGATAAAGGAAGGTAAAAGGAGATTTGAGGCTATCAAGTAGGCCATTTAAAAATATTCCACCCTATTCAACCTTTAATTTTCAAGTGACTTATTCATGTATTCCTTATCTACAAATGACACTATTTTTTCCATTCTTATGTAAAAAAATAGTGAAGGCCTTGAGCAAAACATAGCCTTCTTCAGCCAAGAATTAGAGGGGTATGAATAGACTTAATTTTTTTTGAAAAACATGTAATTAAACTCATTATAGTCCTTAATATGTTTAGACACATGGTATCTAACAATAATTTGTTTTCATGATTGTCCACCCTAGCAATAAGGACTTCATCCTTAATAGAGATTTGACTGAAAAGAGGGCTGGTTGGGTGAAAAAATGCATGGATTATGACATATAAGTGAAATTTAACAATATTATTAGGGGTATGGTATTGTGTAAACACATTTTAATATATGTGAAGGAGGATAAATAAATGGTTTTGGTACTCCAAGATGATCAACAAGTAGTTCTACCTATATCTCCTTCTAGTTTGACCCAAGACATGTGAGATTCCTCCAAATGGGAGAATTTAATATGGGAGTAAATATCATAATAATTATTTACTATATACTTAAATGTTTTCCTTATGTCGTTATTGATGGTGTACTCTTCAATAAGGACCTTAATGACATGATCTATAGGTGTGTAGAAACTAGTCAAATTTAATAAGCTCATAGACTAGTTTCATAATGAGCCTATAAGAGGGTACTTAAAATACAATAAAACAATAATAAGGATTATAATATAAAGCTTTTTTTATCAAAGTTTATTTAGGGAATATCATGCTTAGGTCAGGAGGTGCCAAAAATGTTCTTGTTCATAGGGAAGCAAAGATTAGTTGCCTTGTCTCTCAAGTCTATTAAAGTGGAGCAATCCTTCATGTAATGGGGCCTAGAATTTGTAGGTATGATTAATCACTAATTTAGTGTAGGATATAAGTGTGTTTTTACTAATACTAATTATTTTACTATTTGGTTGGAGGTAGTTACACTCGAGGAGGTGAATGAGAACTCAGTCTGAGTTTTATGACAGTCTAGTTACTAGATTTGGGGTCTCCTCCAACATTATATCAGACAATTCATCAGCCTTAAATAGTGAAAAGGTGAGTGAGTGGGCTATTAATCATGGTATGTACCTCAATTATTCATCTAATTACTATCCACAAGGCAATGGACTATAATATTCCACCAACAAGAATTTGATTAGGATCATAAGAAGAACAATGGAGGCTAACCAAATGGAGTGCCATACCAAGCTAAATACTTATCTATGGGTTGATAGAATTAGTAACAATAGGTCTAATATTAAATTACCATATCTATTTATATATGTAAATGAATCATGTCTTCCCATGTCACTTGAGCCACAAACCTTAGAACTTACACACCAACTTGATCTCATGGAGAATGATGCAATAGAGGTGAGGATGAGTGAATTGAGGGAGATGGAAGGGACAAGGGATGATGTTATGCATGCCTTATGGTCCAATAAATATCAAGTCAATATATAATTTGATAAGAGAGCCTCTTCAAAGACCTTCTAATAAGGTTATGTTGTACCTAAGTGGGATGGAGACCATGCCAACATAGGTAAGCAATCATAGTTTGATAGTATTTGGAGTGGGACATATGTCATTACTAGATGTAAAGAGAATATTGCCTTAAAATAATCCAAAATAAGTTTCAAGGAACTCCCTATCCCTATAAATGGGGTGTTCCTCAAGTATTTTTACTAAAATCACAAAACCATATTCTACATAGTAGTTAGTTTCCTTCTTCTAAGTGTTGTAGTACATGCTTTATTATTTGCTTCTTTAGTTATGTTCTTGTTGATTTTTTTTTTGTGTGTCTTTGTTATTTATTTGTGACTTTTTATGTGTCTTTTATATTTTTTTTAGTCCTTGAGGTCTGAAAGGTATTAGTCATGAGGTGATAGTTTAGTCAAAGATTTTTTCATCTATAACATTAGTGGTATATAAGAGAACATGGGTCCTCTTAACCAACAGGTAGGTTCAGCCTTTAGAGTCACTAGTAATGTTGAGTAATTTATTCTCTTAGGAATATAAAGGATTTAAATCATGAATGAGAACCTGAACTCACCTTGTCATCACCCTTCTTATAACTCTTGAAGTGTTAGGACAACTCAAAAGGAGGTCACTTGTTATCTTATCTAGGTAGCCGTTTCAAAGTGCTTTATTATGTCAAGAAACACCATGGTGGTTATCTTTACTCCATGTTTTAAATTATATCAATATATCCCCTTATGTCAATAATGTGTGGTAGTCTAAAACAAGCCCTATAATGGTCCTAATAGTCTAAATTTACTCATGAGGAAGATGACCCATTTTTATAGCTTATACCTCATCATGAATCGATCTAGTATGATGAAGATATATAAGGTATGGATTAATAAAAAGGTTTAAGAGTGTTATAAATAATATATGATAACATAATATCGGTCTTTAGCATGTTTTAAGGTATGTTAGTAAGTATTGAAGTAACCTCCATTTGCACCTTCACTTGAGATCATGTCTATTATCTTAAAATGGGGTGTTTGACCTTAAGATGATTTTAGTTTAACCATAAAATTCCACTAAAATAATCAATCACATCCTCAAAGTCCTCTGTGAGTCCCATAATTTCATGATCAAACTATTTCATATGCTAAGGGTGTCTTATCACAAGTCAAAGACCTTCATTTGCCACTAAATTGTCCTTAGACATGTGAAAACATGTCCTTTCAGCTTCCCCCACTATGCCATATGTTTTTAAATGTTTTTTTAACCCTTTTTTTAATTCCTCTTGCTCACTAATGATGATTCATGGTTTGAAAACATGATAAAATGTAGGAATCTAGTATTTTATAGGATTTTTTTAAGATAATTATAGATTTATATGATATGGATATGTTCAGATGGAATTATGGATATATAAGGGGAGTTAAACATTGAAATTATGTGAGATAATATTTTATTTTTAGAACCAAAATAAAATAAAATTAGTCCATTTCTTCCACTAAGCTCTTTGGCAACCATATAAACAATTCAAGTTTGTGCTAAGTTTGTACATGAGAGAGAAGATGTCATATTCAAATCTTAGCTAGAGGAAGGGAATATAATGACAATATAATATTGGGAATTGGTTTATATATTTATCCCATGTGTTTTATGAACAAAGTTTAATAACTTAAGGTAGTCTGTTGTCCTCCTATATCCACACATGGCCAAAAAGTGGAATGGTTTCAATGCATTATTAGCCTAATTGATGAAAGCAATGGTCATAGATGTCTTTTAAAGGTACTCAAGACTCTTCCATTTCATCATCCATACCTAGTTAACATGTTTGAACTTATGGGAGAAGGTAACACCAAAGTTACCACTATTTGCAGACTATAGGCAAGGTTCCATTAATGAAAAGGGATATTTGGTACACATCTAGAATAGGACATTAGTTTAAGGTTTAATGATAGTTTATTATAGAAATTATTATCCTCTCAACTCCTTAATTTCAATTAGAGTGGTCAAAGGGACCTTCAAATCTCTCAAAATGAAGCCTTGAAATGAATTTGACTGGTAGTTGAACTCTAGTATAGACATGGACATGAGTGTTCCATGGTAATGGCTTTGAGGTCATTATAACATAGTAGAATGAAAAGGAGTATTGTATTCATGTTGAAAATTCATTAACTTAAGATGATCAAACCTCATTATATCTCTCACAATCAAGAAATCACCAACTAGATTCACAACACTTTCATATACTTGTTTATCAAAAGTTAGGGTTTGTTATCAAAGGTTAAGGTATTCATAGAATCCTAGGTTTCAACTTTTTACTCCATATGTATGATTGATGAATCCCAAGTGTCTTTCTCTATTAATTATGTGAGTAGGGATACATAGGATCTTCATAGGTCATCTTGAACATGAGTTAATAGTCAATTTTTAAGATCTTAAGGAACCTTTTCCATCTGATGGTCTTATCAATGCAAATCCACCTTCTAATATACTCTAATTTTCAAGTTTTAGACTTTATAGAGCCTTACAACCATCAACCATAGGTTAAGCCTTTCTACCCAAGCCTAAAACATAAAAATCAATTTAAATATGCCATAAAGCTATTAAAATCCATTGATACTATGAGAAAGAGGACCTATGTACGTGTAAACCCCATTGAGAAAACATAATCATCACTTACAAGAATCTAATTTAGAACCATTATTCAAAAGGTTTCAAATCATCATAAGTAGTAGGACCTTAAAAATGTAGAGAGACTTCATGAACTATGGAGATGGGTCTCTTAATAGAGCTTGATTTAGATTCAAGGAAGTCCATTAAACCTTAGACAAGCATGGAATCACTCTTTTCACTCAAGGCCCTACTTTAAAACCTTTTTAAAAGTCAACACATCTAATCTATCTACCTACAAAGTTGATGATAGGTTGCCTCCAACTTTCAATATAATATGTTGTATGCCTTTGGAAGAGGTAAATTATATAGGGAGGCAAGGTATAGAAGAAATATGTATAAGTAGGCTCACTCAGGCTTGAGCAGTGGCCTAAATGCATTTATAACTACCTAACCAATCATAGTAACTAATTAATGAAGGTAACATAGTAGTAGAGGTTTAAATCATCCTCTTTTGATGAAATTTGTATTCCTTAATGTCTCTAATGGTTTGATTAAGTAAGAGAGATTATAGTTCTTGATAAGATACCTAGAACACATAGATCTCAGTATGTAACTATGTAGACAAGTGTTGTTGGTGGATTTGGGAAGACAAGCCTCAAGGCTATGGTTAACTCTTGAAAATGTGTTATTTGAGCCCTGACTCCATCACTATAAAGAGAAGATATATTTATTAGGTCACCAACACTAAATGTTTTAAGAAAATACATTGGATATTCTTTATTAAGGAAGGATTAAGAGAGAAAGGGGTTTATATGATGGTATAGGAAAATAAATAAAAGTGTAGAAAGTGGAAACTAGACTAAGGAGGATGTTATGATGACATTCAGGCTACAAATTCACCTACATGTGAGTTAAATTTCAAAAGCTAGTCTAAACCACAAGGTCTAAATCCTCCCTTGGGCCTTAAGACCCCACATCTACCTTATAAATATATACTAAACCACAAAATAGACTCAAATACATGAGAGGGTATGTGATGTTGTTATGGGTCCTAAATGAGGTGTTTGAAGTAAAGGAATATAGGTAAATAGTTAAATTCAGAATTAACACTTCTCAATCTCTATTACCTTAAGTAGCCATGTTGAGTTACCATTTTTATTATTCATTTATCACATGACATAGAAACATAGACTTAGTGCTCTTATAGGTAGTTGGGCACCCTTATGAACTCAAGATCCATGAAGGAGAAAGTAAGATTCAGGGGCCCAACTCTATGAACATATATACCTTAACACTATAACTTGCACAAATTACTTAACAAGGAGCTCAAAGCAAAGCATATTTAATTCAAATATCACCATATAGTCTACATTTAACCCATGTATATTCAAGATATTTTAAGGGGTCTACAAGCTAGATGTTCATAGAAAGAACTTTTGGTTTAGAGTTTCATACTCTGTTAAGATGGTGGACCTCTAAAAGCCTCTTTAAACCCTGATATAGACTCATTGAATAAATTACACCTCCAAATGAATCCAAAAGAGGTAATTAGGCTATGAAATGGTCTTTATGGTCTCCTTAGGTCCCATAATCACTCAAATACTTTACTAGTTGGAATATATAGTGTATGTACTATACAAATCAAGTCTAAAAGAGCTACTCTATGCCTATATTCAAGAATTTGAAAAGGATTTACACATCCCACATGTTTTTGATGAGGGAGATGGAACTAGAGGTCTCAATTAACTTCACTAACAACTTGCAGTGCTACCTAGGTACCTAGGTGGAGGATTGTATGCACACAAAGAGGAGGTAAGTTGATTAATCAAGCTAGTAAAAGTGATCTAAGGTCCCTAATGGGTTAATTTAATGTTATTAAATGTTTCCAAGTGCCTCATAGATATACTTTGGGGTCATGATGTAGTAACTTTGCCTTTAGGCCTATTGGCCTAACACCTTCCTTAAGGCAATGCCATTTGAAGTCTAAAATATAGTACTAAAGGAGATTAGATATCACCTTAGACCACCATGGAAATGATTTTCAAGAATTTTAAGGTGTGTGAGAAACATAAGTCTATAGATAAAGGGTGAAAATTGGTCACTTTGGCTCAAAATTACCTTGTGACTACTTAGAATGCATATTTCTCACCTAAAGATCAACTGGATGAGCTCATAATTATAGGGAATAGTTTCATGGGGAGGTAAGAACTTTGGTATATTTGATGGGCCTTGTCTAGAAGATATTAGTGGTATTTTTTTAGAGGTTAATGTCCTAACCTTTTTGAACCATTTCTAAGAACCAAAACCCCCTTAAACCTCCCTAAAACATTAATAATGACCTAATTAGGAATATTTTAGATAAAATATATCCAAATGCATGTGGATGGTCTTGTAAACACTTGGATCTCATATTACACTCTCAATTCTTTTGATCCATGGTAATAGTCTATATGAAATCATCTAAAACACTCTTTTTGCATGATTTAAAGATATTTACAAGGTGAAAAACTTAGTCAAGGGTTGAAAATAATTAGTGAAGTAACAATGAGACATATTTCACCTTTTCAAATAACAAAAAACTCAAAATTATTCTAATAAACTATTTATGCCTAAAACTCTCACTCTATGTGATAACCTTCTATCGAAGCTTTACAGATGTGAGACTCAAATGTGGTCTGTAAAACAACCTCTAAGGTCTTATAATGTATCTCTTTGAATTGATTTGGGGGGTGAAAAGTGGGAGAGAGAAACACAAATAACTAAAATAAATATATCTAAGGTAATGCTCTAAGATTTTTTTAGAATATTAATCTACAATTACATAAAATAGATCGAATCTTCAAACTTCATAGACTATGAAAGGAGCATATGCATGAATTCAAGTCTATGATGTAAAAAAGAACCAATACTATAGAAGCAAAGAATGGAAATAATAGATAAAAATAAATATTCTCTCATTTTGAAAAAGAACACCACATCCTCTTCATTGGTGGGTAGAAAATATCATACAAGAGGCTAAAAGGCACTGTATATAATATTTGATCTTTCCCATGAGGGGAATGTATTAAGGTCATAGAATGAAAAATTATATCTACTACTACTTATATTCTAAAAACTATAACTATTATAAGATGGCTAATCTTGAAAATAGTCAAAATAAATAATCCACAACTAGCCTACTACAAAATAAAAGGTACCTACTTATATAGGTGTAGTGGCCTCTTGAGAAAAGGCACCTAGAACCAAGTACTTGTGCCTATAATGAGGTCATTACAACTAACTGGGGAGTTTTGACTCATGAGTACAATTGTTTTTCTAAATCTTGGATATGTCATAACTATAACACCTTATGATGCTCATTATGCCTAGAAGAAGCATGATAGTGACATGTGTCTACCTCCAAAACTACTTTTAGAATGTTTTTAGGAATGGGGCCCCACTTGCTTCAACCAATGGTGAAATTCCTAGGTTTGATATGATAAACCTTGCCTTAGATTAATGTTATGATTCTATGTGGAAGGTCTGCCTCTTATTTTTAATAATTACCTAGTGAGCCCCCTTTCCTTCTTTGTCAACCAATGTCACTTCCTAGAGTTCTAACAAAAAGAACATTTTCTCCTAAGTAACATCATCATGCCATGTGGATGGATGACACTTATTGTAGAGAAGCCAAAAAATTATTTTATAAAAATGAGTAGGGAGGCACCATATGGAAAATCTACATTCCTCTTCATTATAATAGTGCACCCCATTTACTACCCTCATCAACTAATATCACTACATGAAATGCTAACAAAAGTAATTTTTTCCTTGAATGATCACCCATTCACCACATCGATATTTGGTACTTCTCCTAGGATAATCAATAAATTCTTGAGTTTTAACAAGCATCGAGTTACCATGTGGTAGCTATGGAAGGAAGTTGAGACTCAAGAAAAATATAAAAAGGGACCCAAGAAAGCTGAGTCTGAGACTTGGGTCATTGAACTCATTGAACACATTCTATAAAAAAAGGTGAACTACTTCAAAATTTGCATAATGTGGATCATGATCAATAGTTCCTAGTGACTCATATGGACATCTACCTATGGATGAGAAGCCCAAATTCTAGTTTTACTAACCAATCAAGGCAAAATTTTCAAAAAATAAGGAAGCTTGCAATACTTATAAATTTTGAAGAGAAGCCTTAAAAGGCACCCACTCTTATTCCTCTAGTTGGGAATTCTTATTTAGATCCTTAAAGTCTCTATTTATGTCAATGATCTCCTTAAAGGAGATGATGTGTAGGCCTTGGACTATTGCCAGCATCTGGAATTCTCATTGGGCAAGAGGTTATAATATGGTCTCCACCTTAGAGACATTTGGTGATTGACTAAATGCCACAAACATGATTTGGTCACTCTATTTATTTTTTAGTAGCCCTTTTATTTTGTCCTCTAGGAGGATGGTGTTGTCTACAAGAAATGGTGAGAGGAGTCCCAAATGGAAGAGATGTTCAATATACCCCTTCATATCCTAGATACACTTTTTAAAGGCATTAAGGAATGCCTTACATTTTATTATTACCTTATTATAAATCAAAAATTCATTGACCTTTATTGTTGCTTGCCTTTGATCAACCACCCCTACTACTTATAAGGTCTAATATATTTTACTGTAAAGCTTCTAGATAAGGATATGAAAGTCTTAATCCTTAATGGATGTGAAGGCAAGGACTTGGTCTATGGATGTGCTTACCTAAGATATCAACCATAGTGAGTCCATGATGAACTTGAGTGTTGGATTCAAGTTAGTAGACACATTTTTAAACCTCTCCCAATAAGATATATATAACTACTAGATCATGGGGAGGATCCCTACAATCTAGGAGTGGGTATTGAGGCCATTATTTAATTATAAGATATCTTGGTCCTTGAATGAGGAATCCTATTATGATTTTTGATGTCCTCTATTAGATTTCAATAGACTCTAATAGATCTGCATAAGCTCTAACTCCTTTTCCTATAGCTTGGCTTCCATAATCACCTTTTCCTTTTATAGACTATCAACCTTGGTCTTAAATTTAGTTACTTGAATTCGTAGATGGGCCCTCTTACTGGCTTCTACTTAGAAGGTCTTGGTGGTGATGAAACCTTGAAGGTTGGACCTTACTTTATTGAGATCTACATCTTTTATTTTTGCCTCAATATTGAGGTAGTTGACTGTAGAGTTCACCCTTATGATTTCTATCTTGGTCTTCTCCAACTAATGACCTACTTTGATATAGTCCTTGGTAATAATTTTTTTAATTTATTCCATCAATTCAACTTTATTAGTGGGTCAGGCCTAGATGAGGTTGAGGATAATGTTTTGTATTGAGTAGTACCCTAGTTGTATCTATTATTGGGCTTTGAGTACTTAGGGTGCCACATGTACAAACATTAGATATTTTGTAATGGGTAAAATAATGATTGCATATGAGCCATTATTGGGTCCTTGGCCTACTTTCCTCTTTTCTTTTCTACCTGGGCTAGTCAAGCTTTTATAATAACCTCAATCTATTAATAAAACTACTCTTGTGCCTAAATATTTTCCTCCATGAAGGGGAATCCCTATGGAATGAAAAAATGAATGGTAATTAACTATTGTGAAGTATCAAAAAAATTTCCTTCAAAATTGAGTAGGTGAAGGATCAGGATAAATGGAGATAAAGGTGGGAGTCCATGAAGAGGGGTGGAAGGAGATTTGACACAAAAGATGATGATGAAAGTGATGAGGGTAGAGGAGTGAGAAATGGTGAAATAAAAGTAATTGGATGCACTGATGAAATTGGTGTGAGCTTAGTGATAGGCTAAGCAGATGAAAATGGCATAAGGAAGGTGATCAGCTGGGAAGTGGAGAGTGTTCCAAGCTCATATAAATAGAGGATGGTGATGAGGGAGTGAAGAAAGAGGTGGAAGTTAAAATAAGGGACTAGGAAAAGTGTACTTACTTTTGTAGAGGCTTGAGGGAAGGATTGAAAATTTATGTGTAAAGTCTTCTAGGCTTAGATGACCCCATTACAATATGCCCTGAAGAGACATCCTACTATTGTAGGGTGATCAGAATGGATATAAAGGAGATGGCCAGGTTAAAGGCCTTTAGATGACCAAAACCTCATATTCTTTCTCTATATGGGCATCTTCCTCTTATTTAAAAGCAGTATCCTCCTCTTCTATTTATTTTTAGGTAGAGACTTCCCCCTCTGCTAGAGCTTCCACCTCATGGTGCTCATCCTAGATGTTTTCAAACATTTAATCCATGTCCATGTCCTCAAAATTTAGAAAAAGACTTACCAATTTCTTGCATATATTTCCAATAGGCATCAATTTTCTCCTGGCTCCATTCTCTTTGGATGAGATAAACCTTTATCCCCTTTGTCAATTTATTCATAAGATCAAACTATTAGACTGTGTCATAAAAAATCTCCCATGGCTTGTGGGTGTCTGATGATATCTTAGATAGATCCACATAATATTTAATCTCATCCTCCATAAACAACCTCTAATATTTGAGGTATGGTTGGGGCTCATGATTAAGTGGGGTTGTAGTCTTCAAGGAGGCTATGTGGCCAACCAGGTTATAATTCCATTTGTTTTCAATGAGGTTGAGGTTGATCTCTACAAGCTTAAACACAAACAGGTGCTCTTATTATCTTTTCACCACCATGATGCCTCATTTTGAGAAAGGGACATCATATAAATCCTTCTTTTTCTTCCCTATGCCATACACTTAGTCCACTGCATCAAGTTGGTGAGCCAACTCCAAGGCCAAAATTCTAGTTATGAGTAAATGAGGGAGTCAAAAAGGCTTCTCCTTGAATTTGTGTACTCAAATGAAGGTGAAATGGGCCCTAAATAACTAATCAACTAGAATTTGGCCATCAATGAGCCATGAGCTTTGGTGATCATTCATCTTGAAGGTTATGACCTCTTGACTAAGGTTAATCAATATTAGTAATAAAAATCTCTCATAAAAATCATAGTAATCTTATTTGATCAATAGGATATGGGTCCATGTGGTGATGGGGATCACTATGTTGGGATGGGTTCTTATCTTTATGGAGTTGAAGGTGAAGTATGAAGGGAAGAAGTGGGAGTGATGATACAAAATTAGGTGAAGGAGGAAGGAGGAATACTAAAAGTTATTCAATATTGATAAGTTTTCCATCTCATTTTACATGGTAGTGATAATAGCATATATGAAGTCCATCCTGTACACCTTCTCCTTGATCACCATATTTATAAGGAAGATTGAACCCAATTGGAAATTGATGATGTTATTATCTAAGTCCATGATAAATATAAATACCAACATAAAAAGGGTGTCTTTTATGTCCTACATCAAAAATCTCACAAGAGTGACAGGAAGAGGAGGTGCTTCAATGTAGTTGCTCCAAAAGAGAAAATTGATGAATTCTATCTTGTAGACCTAGGTATCTTAGACATTTTATAGGTTATCCCTACTATAGATGTTGGCATTTAGATTTCTTAGGAGTTAAAGAATCTTTCTTATAACATCAATACTAGCATCCACTTTTAGGTGGTTGTTTCTTGTGATAATCTCAATATTGGCATCATTGCTATATGAATAGAGGGAAATGATCTTCAAGCATAGGTAAATAAGAGGCACCATGTACTAGGATAGCTTATAGTTTTAAATTTTATATTTTAATGACTCATAATCATTACTCCACACTTTTTTGATCATCTGGGCATGGGCACCCTCTCTCAGGTTCTTTGGGTTTTTGGCCAATTTGGTTCATATATTTCATTTTCAGAATCTATGACCAATTTTGGATCTCTACAGTGCCTATTGGCTATAATTTTGACATTTATAACTTTCAGCTTTGTCTGAGTGAAAGTGGAAGCATAAAATTTGTTTAATGCATACTATAGTGGAAGGTCTCTAGTGTCCCCAAAATTTCACATTTAGAAATTTTGGGTTACCCCTATTTAAAATTTTGCATTTTTTCTTATGTGATTCAGTTGTCCTTGTTAGACTAATCCATTGAATGAATTATTAGTCTTTAGTAGTTTTTGTTTTGATTACTTTCTCTTCTCAATTGCTTCAAAAGGTCAAAAACATTTGCCAAAGGCCATCACTAAAAAAAAACATTTACTCATCTTTCCCAAAAGATCAAAAAGGCTAAGTGTTTGGGTTCAATTCCAATATAACTTAGGTTCCTCAAATTTATTAACTTAATAAACAAGAAGAAAATTAGTCCACAAGTTTGAGCTAAACTATCTATTTCAAACCAAAATTAACAAAAAAATTTACTTTACATCAAAAGCTAAGCAAAGAAGTCCCAAAAACTCACTAAACACTACATAAATAAAACTAGGTTTTCAAAGTAGCTTTACTTACCCAAAGCCACAAGTAAAAGTAATGAAGGTTTATGAACTCGAATTACTCACTAGTTGAGACCAACATAGGATTGTGAAGATGCTTAACAACCAAAAGAAAAATTAAGTGAAGTAGTCTAAGAAACCTAATAATGAGCAAGGGGATTATGTGGATCCTTCACACATGTCCACTACATGTCATTAATGTGTTGGAAAATATAAATATCAATGAATTCTACCTCATTTCCACCTAGCATTTGAGTTGTTTGACCAAGTTGTTGCACCTATGAACCTTGAGCTATGCTATTCTATCTTTTGGAGTTATTTTTTATCAAATTCTTCATGACCCATTTGTATTTAAGGTATTTATAACATTTTTATTCTATTTTTATGCTTTCATTTTAAATGATTTCTTCTAGTATTGCTCTAGTAATTTTCCTTTTTCTGCCATGGATGTATCATTATTTTTACTTGTTCTACTTGGTTTTATTTATCAATTTTACTTGTTTATATGTTGTAAAAAACATGTTAAACATTTTCACAAATAATTTTCATGTAAACCCCCCCTGAAAATGTTGTAAAAATTGAACCCTAGGTTAAAAACTTAACTATTCAAAATACATGAGAAACTCAAGTTATTCATTATTACTTACTTACTGAGGTTCTTAATCACTATTTACTCATCTTAATAAACCCAAGAATATAAAAGTGATTGAATTAGTAAATCCAAAGTCTAGAACCTTTAGAAACCCATAGAACTACCCAAGTGGAACATAGAATAGCAATTGATTATTACTTATACTTTGGATTTCCAAACATGAGTTACTTGCATGAATAAACCCTAAGTCACAAGCTAATAGAAACCCAAAGTTTTCCATGCCTCTTATTACCTACCCAGATTCTTTAATTCTTATGACCTATAGATCATCTAGAAAAGCCCAAGGTTATAATACCTTATTGCTTACTATGAGTTACCTGGGGTTTTCAAGACTTTCTACTGCTTGAAACCTAAATCTGGATTAGAGATATTACATGAGATATAAAATTAATTCATTTATTCAACTTTTTCTAAATTGAAAAGAGTAATCACATAAATTTCAAGATCAATTGTCAAGTTTTTCCAAAGTTAACTAGAGTAAATATTAGGATCAGAAGGATTAGAAGAAGAAATAGCTAAAATAGAAGTGTAAGTAGCTCTAATTGAAGAGGTCCTTAAATTAGGACTTGAGGAAATCCTAGAGAAAAATAGGAAAGGTAAAAAAAATCTTAGAGAGCCAAGCACAAGTATAAGGGGTATCCTATTAAATCATGCATCACTTCCAAGTTAACTAAAATAAGTGATACAAACATGCAGCATGAATCCATGACTAAGTTGTTAGAGATATCCAAGGCTATAGTTAAGACTCCACTCATGTTGGTAATGAATAATAATGGGATTATACAAGCTACATCTTTCCTATGCTCAACTTAACTTCCTAAATTTGTCTTAGCATGTGCCAAGTATTATGACTCCTTTACTAGGACTATGAGAGATGATGTTGGTAATGTAGTGATAAGATTGGATGTTCAATATCTTAACTACTATCTAAAGATTCTAACATCATCCAAAGTGATTGATATAATGATGGAGAAAGATAAGAGATAATAGAATACTATGTCAATAGAGAACATTAAGATAATGAACACAAACTACTTGAATAAAGTGAAACAAGCTTCAAGATTTCAAAAGTAGATAGTAAGATTAGACTTGGTTCAAGAAGTAGATGGCATTACTCAGTTTCCATGTAGAATTAACGGTGAAAATAATTCCAAGTGTTTCTAAACCTAGATGTATACATACATTAGAACCATTGGCATCACCAAGAGCTCTACCATGATTGAATGGGTGAAGATGATAAGTGACAACATGGACTAGCAATTAAACAATGTATTACAGACTTTTGATTTCATGATGACCTCATTCTTTGTATATGCAATACCATCAAATGGAGACTTTTCAAGGCTAAATAAAAAGGAACACTAGAAACTAAGCTTATATATTAATATTATCCTCAATTGGTCCTTTTTGTGTACTACAAGCATTATAATATATTGAATGATGGAATATTCTATGGAATCATTCACAAATTGAATGTAGCTCTAAAATACATGAGAGTTTCAGATATAGCATGGGATGTAGTTTCATAGTTTGGGTGTATTTTCATTTAGTTCCTCAACTTCACATACATCAGAGTTGGTGGTTTCTAAGGCACACCAATTAGATTACCTAGATAACCTAGTGATAAGTGGATTTTTATGGAGTTATGTAGGTAGCTTGTTGAGTTACATGACTTATAGTCTAAGGCTCACCATCTTGATATTAATTTTCATATTTTTACTAGTCATTACCAATATCCCAATATTTACAAGGCCAAGAATGTATAGAATAAGATGCATCACAATTACTATCAGACACATTATGTAGCTAGAGCCAAGTTTGATTCCCAATGTATGGCTTAGAATACCATTTCTCTAGAGTACATACATATTCTTACACTTGAGGACTATTAAATTGATTACTTGGATGAGTTTAATGTGAGAATAAAGGATAATATTAGGTTAAATATTGACAAAAATCATAATTTTGACCTATCCACAATTCTTGAGGACATCGAGGATGATGGAATTGTAACTAGTGATGCCTATCATGCAATAGTAGGAGACAATGCCACACTCTTGGTAATTTTTTGAAGAGAAATGTTAATGACACATATTAAATAGTAAAGGATAAATATCAAATTCATCTAGTTATTTCCACACCTCCACTAGTATCTTCTACTAACACCACTACTCTTGCTCTTTCCACCATTCTTTCTTCTACTACATCTACCATAGATTCATCAATATTTATGCCACCTCTAAAATATCATGGTATCAAGCCTTCTAATAAATCCATTCAAAAGGAAATTGATGTTCCTCCTCCTCTTCCTCATCCATATTCTCCACATAATCTCCACCTCCACCTCCTTTAGAATATAAACCAACCACTAAAATGAGACAAAAATGTCACTATTGAAGAGGTAACCCCATCTCAGGAGGCACTAAATGAATAGTAAAAAGAAGAAGTTTAACCTAAGAAAGAAGTAATAGAGAAGGTAATGACAGAAAAGGTGAAGGAAGTTGAGAAAAATAATTAAGTTGAACCTGAGGAGGTAGTAGAGGTAGCAAAAGAGAAAGAATCTAAGAAAGGAAAAGTGGTATAAAAAGTGACTCAGAAAACAAAGGAGAAGGAAGAAGTGATAGTGAAAGAGAAAGAAAAGGAAGTTGATAAATAGAAACAAGTATAAATTTAAAAAAAAATAAAAAATAGGTAGAGAAAGACATCTAGAAAGTCATAGAGACCTAAAGAATTAATTCTCAAGAACTAGTGGTTAGGAATAATTAGTAACAGATGGTGATTCATATAGACACTTCCACATATACATATTTTTCATCTTGGTTGCCAATGTAGACAACTAAAAAATCCAAATAAGTAATAAATGTTGAGTAAATAGACTTGAAATTAGTGAAAAGTCTTGATAGGAAAGTGAAGAAGCCTAAATACACTAGGTTAACCTCAAAATTGATAATTGAGCCTACATGACTCAAGTTTGAGAGGTATCAGTGCCATTATAGGGCATGAGTAAAAGTGAAGTCACTAAAGGTGACTTAATTATTACAAGGATATACCTTGGAGAAGTTACCATGGAAGGATTGAAGTAAGATAACTAGACCTTGATTAACACTCTTTTTAAGAAGCTTTTTGAGGAGAAGGCTACTAAATCCAAGTTGAAAGAAAAAAATGCCCAGTTATGTGAAATAATAACCAAAGTTTCCAGATCTATTCCACATTAATATATTCATTCAAGAGATTTAATTAGCCATCAAGTAATAATTAAAGTGGAAGAAAAAAGAGATAAAGCTAAGGCTATTGATGAATGGATGGATAAGATGCATCAAACTTCCCATAAGCTCTTTCTTGAAGTTCTAGGTATTCATGCTGATGTTGTGAATAAATTCACAGAGATGAAAATAGTGAGGAAGGACATTGAGAATGAGAATGACATTTTCAAGTTGCATCATGAGAGTCTGTAAAGATTAAGTACTTTGAGTGAGAAAGTTTTGGTTAGAAAAAGATTGTCCCTAAAAGATAGGTAAATAAAGTAAAAGAAGAAAGATGCAATGTGTGAAGAAATGAAGAATTTGGAAGGATAATCTCATGAAAAGGTTAATCTAGAAGATTTTCTCTATGATACTACTAACATTTGGTATAATAATGTTCCAAAAACATCCAAGAAATTATATCAATAGTTAAATAAATTAATGGAAAAGGCCACAATTCCTTTCATAGCTAAATCCATAAAAGAGTTAATCAAATATCAACATGAAATCAAGAGGATATAACAAAGTCTTGAAAAGGTAAAAGCTCATAGTAGAAGGTTAGAAAAATGAATTATAAGATTTGAGATTTAAAGGTAATCACTTGATAAACTAGATGATACAATAATACATTCCATGATGTCTCAACACATTAAATATAGAGAGAAGCATAGAAGTGAAGTTAATGAATTGGAATGATTTCAATATTTCTTATAGTTATTCTTTTATTCTCTTCTTAAAACTTCTAATGTATTTAAGTAATTTTTATCTAAGTGATTACTTGTAAAATTAGGTTGTTGTAAAATTGTAAGACCCAAGTAACTTGGATAAATGTCATTACTTGATGTCATTTTGTAAAAGTAAGTTACTTAAGTTAACACTACCAAGCATGAAAATTAGTTGTGTGTAATCCAAACACTGAGACCAAGAGGCACTACATCTCACTAGTTTATTTCATGCCACAAAAGTGAAATTTCAAAATGCCTCTTAATGGTTCCAAGTTTTAGTTTAGCACATGAGTTTTGAAGGATTAGTTTCCTATTTTATTTTGGCATCTATTTATGTATAAATATAAGTGTAGGATTGCATTCTTAAGGATGATGGTAATTTTTGCATAGTAATTATAACTAAAGTAATTTAATTTAAGCAATCTAAAACTTTGTGTTTAGATTTTTGAGTTTTTATTTTATATGAAATTGGTTCAAAGTGAATGAGAAATAAGTTGTTTTATGTGGAAATTTTCATCTTAGGAGATCATTTGGTGGATTTGTGAAGATTGAAATGGTAAATTTTGTGTTATCTTTAATCTAAATGTAGATTCTAGTCTTTCTTAGTCATTGGCTAAAAATATTATCATCTCTCAAATGTATATTTACTTGTATGAATTTAATAAGATATTTTAAATTTATTATTGTCAAGTACAACTTCTCTCTTCTCGCATGTTCTAGTTTTCTACTCTTTTTCCCCAAAATTTCTTTACACATTCTCTAAAATAACTACTTACTTGCAACAGAATCACCTTATTATGGTTCATGAACTCTATGATTAAATTAATATCACCATGAATAAGAAAACTTGCATATAGTCTATATAATTTATGAATAACTGAGAGCTATGAATAATTAGATGTAAATAGACATAGACATATTGTAGCTTCACCGTTAAATAAAAGGGGTTTAATCCCATGACTACCTAGGTATTTTTTTAGCCTAAAAAATATGTAGCTACTGTTTATAGTGATTCTACTAGGGAAAATGAACTAAACACCCACAATCTAAAAATAAATTACTCTATCAAGTTGAGATAGGCACAATTAATATTTAGTTTTCTAAAATTTGCATGATTTTCAAACTATTCATCCTAAGCACTACATGTAGAGTAAGTTATACACCTCTGAGTAAAGTGTGTCCTTGTTGAAGTTAACTCCACTTTATAAAATAGATGCATCACTTTTTATTGATTATTGCATATCATTTTTTTAAGGCCTTGTTTATCTTGAACTCACTTCATGTCAAATAACTATCACCTATGTCTTTGTCTATAAACCAAATTGCTTGAGTAATCCTTAAAAGAAATTTTTCACTCCAAACTAGCAAATTGACCTTTTACTAGAGAAAGGAGAGATCAAAGCCAAATAGATGATTTATATTAATTACAAGAGAATTTCAATTTTAGATTTCCTATTCAAGATAGAACACAAAGAGCCAGTCACTCACCTATGAGATAAGCACAAAATACTATAAATTAGCTACAACATAATTCTTTAGGAATAAATCCTCAATCCCTTATTCATAAAATAATGGTGTAACTAATTCCCATTTCTTGGGTGAAATGATTGGTTCTCTAAATTTTAATCCTCATCTTCATGACTTGCCAAAGGGGTCAAGAAATAATTTTCTAAAGTTCACTGGTAATGGAAAATAAAGTCTAGATGATCACTTGGTTATTTTATTTGTAGCCTATGGAGTAAATGGTGTCAAGCATGAATATGTCTCATTTAGAATCTTCATTAAAACCTTACATGACTTAGCTATATAATGGTTCTACCATTTGATCCTAACACTATAGAATATTGAGCCACTATGCATGAGTAGATTGAAAAAAGATTCAAAGCTACAGAAGATTCACATATATTGCTTACACAATTGATTCAGTTTAAGAAAAAACCACATGAGGACATGTGAGATTTCATTGCCAATTTAAATAGGTTACTCTATAAAATTCCTCAAGGTTATCTACCCATTATACATAATACAAAATACTTCTTCATTAATGCTCCGTTACTAGAGATTAGCTATTAGCTACGTAGATCACATCTTGTTAATTTAGAAGTAGCTCAAAATCTTTCTATAAAAGTTAAAGATGACTTGATAATGGATAGAAAGATCAATAAAACAACTTCTAAGGGTGATTATTAAGATTCAAGAACATCAAAAACCACTAATACCCTATTATAAAAGTTGGATAATGACTTACTACAAGTCAAAAATCAAGTTTCTCAAGGTACTCATGCTGCCCTTACTAAGAATGTAGTTGCATGAAATTTTAATAATTAGAACATGAACTACATTGTTGATCCTACATAAAGACTAGTAACTGAATATGCTCTTAAAATTCATGTTGAAATGAATGAAGAAGATCAGATGACTAATTGTGCTCATCAAAGTCTTGATGATGAATATGACATCCTATATCTTGTTTGTGACTCCAACATAGGATATCCTAAATATTAATAAAAAAGTGACTATGAAAAATCATTTAAAAAATATCACAATAACTTTATTTTAGTGTTTAAAAGGTTAGACTTAGCAAGCTAGTGAAAAGTCCTCTAAAGAGAAAGATAAAGGAGTGTCTAGATCAGATGTAAGCATTCTTAAAAGACGTAGTCCTCTACCTTCTTCTTTAGCTTCAAAATATAGGTATGTAGCTTCTTATTCTCAAACTCATAACCCAATAACTCATACTAATAAAGCTAATCCTACTGCATCCATCCCCTCTTTTGACGTAATTTATCACATAAAGAAAACCAAAATTAAAAAGTCAAAAGCTAAGTAATTTAAGTCTTATCTAGATTAGTTGAATATATTAGTTAAGTATGTTCAAAGTAAAGGGTCAAATAATTCAACCAATGCCTCTAAAGTTATCTTGTCTACCCCCAAATAAGACTTATCTCAAAACAATGGTGTTTAGTCATATAAAATGCCCAAATTGGTAGTTTGAGTGTGGCTTGTGACACCCTATCCATACATCCTTTTTACATGCTCTTATAACCCTTTTAGACACCTTTTCACTCATTACCAGTCATCTAAAACCTTCTAAATGATCATTTCACCTCAACCAAGCTTCTATCTCCATACCAATCCTAATCCTTAAGATTTTGAGCTTGTAGGATATGAGCACCATACTTATACTATAGCATCTGACCCTAGGGTGTCCCATTTTTGGTACCATTTTCACTTCGAGCCCTAATGATCATTTTCATCTGATTCCTCTTCTTAATTATGTTAGCTTAGCATGAATACATCTAACCTATGACTAGTTTTCCCCTATAAATCCCATTAAAAGTTTATTTATAGAGGAAGGTGGAAAATATTAGAAATGAAGCAATAATTTAAACAAAACACTAAGGTAAACTTCACAATTTTATGCATACAACCACCCAACATAGCTATTAACATATTCAACCCCTCATACCAGTCCCTAGCCACATCAAACACTCTCAATTAGGCATTTTTGCATCCACAAAAAACTATTACATAAAGCACATTAAGTGGGATAACTATATATGGCATGATCCCTCTTCAAAGTATTGGTATGTAGGTAGTATGGCCATACAAAGGGTGTGGATTACATATTCAGTGCATCTTACACACTAACCCCCCTTTCTCAAGTGATTCAAAGATTTTTTTATCAATCATAATGAAGGGTTAGGGTTTGAATATTAAATCACCTCTATAGTGAGTTCTGTCTATAATCAACATGCAAGACTTCATAGGCAGGCTCACACAGGAACATCACAAAAAAACAAAAAGTTTTAGGTCTCTATGACCAGTTTGGACAATAGTGACAAGAGTGGACAATAGTGTCAGACACTAAAGTGTTCTATTTTTGGGAGTCTTATCCTTTTACTAAATGAATGCCAGATTTATATTCACAATAATGTCTCAATCTTACATAACTAATTTTAGCCTTTGTTTCAACCATCTCAACCTATTTTCATCTAAGTCATGTTTCTCCTTATTTATTTCTATTTTTAGAAAGGTAAAAAATATAAATAAGTTATACAAATCATGATTATATTTCTTGCAATATTCTTTACTAATTTATTAATCTAGACCCTTAACTAAAATATGAATAAAAAACCATTATTCTCAATAAATTTAAATCATTTTGGTGAACTTGACTTATTTTGTTTGCACACAAAACCCTAAAAACCCTAGGGAAAATTCTTTGTTAAATTTTTTTCTATTTTTTTAATTGTTCCTACATATTTAAATTATAATTTCATATTTAATTTTTAAAACTCATCATAGTAATTTTAAAAATTAGTTCTTTCAAACCCTAGTTGATTTTACTAGGTATCTTTACTTTTTGAGGTATCACCTTACATGTTTGTGAGCTTCCTCATTGCATATATTCCTTTGAGATGAAGTGCAAGACTTAGTGTTAACTCTCTAAACTTCACTTAGATTCCTCTAACCCATCCATATAGCTGGATACACAACTAACTCAATTTCCTACTATAGATCCTACACATCAAGATTACACTAATTTTTATTAGGATAATTTTAACAATCAGCAATATGAGAATAATAATGATGATACACACACCAATGTTGATGACCCACCACATTGGGCTCTTGATCCACTTCCACCTATTGTTGATAATGATGTTATCATCAACAAATATTTGATTTTACAAAGGTTTATAGAGAGACTTAGGGAACAAACTCAATATTATGCCCTTATCTTTCAATCTATCATTGAAATTAAAAAGTATAATGAACTTGATTCTTCCATTATTTTATAATAACCAATTACAAATGACACTATTGGGGAAACTATACCTCAACAACCCCTTATAGTAGCCTAACCTTCTTATGTGGAACCACTAGTTATGACTAGTACATCATTATCTTCTGATGTGGATTCCCTTGTGCAAGAGATAAAATCTCTTTAATCCAAGGTGATAAATCTTGATCAAGGTGTCTCTAGACCAACATAGGATTTGGAATATTTTCCTCTACTTCATACACCATTGACAAGCCATATTCCTTCTACATGCTTTCCATTAGGCTTTTTTTAACCTAAGATCACTCTATATGATGTTAAGGGTGATCTAAGGACACACTCAAGATATTTTCATGTAGCATGCTTTGAATATGTGTTAAATGACTAGTTATTAACCAAGTTATTTCTATTAAATTTAAAGGATTATGATCTACAATGGTTCTATAGTCTATTGAATCAGTTGGTCAATGCATTCAATCTTTTAGTTGACGTATTCCTAGCTAATTTCACCATTAACATAGGTTATAAGGTTTTTTATTCCCAAATTACATAACAAAAACAAAGGTCAAATGAGTATCTCATTGATTATGTTCTTTGATATAATACTATCTTGGCTAAAATGACTGGTCCCATAGCCAATCAAGAATTATAGGATCTCTTCAAATAGAGTTTTCTACCAGCTTTACATGAGTCAATAATGTTCAAAAGGTTCTCTTCCTTCATTGAGTTATGTCATCTAATAAAGGAAAGGGAAGTAAAATTAATTTCAATGGGAAAAATTAAGTAGACAAGAATATAAGAAATAGAAAACAAGAGTAATAGTAAAGTCCCATAAAAAGTAAAGGTTAATGATAGCAAATGACAAAATCAACCTACAATTAATGTGGCTTCCAAGACCCTCAACGAGTAGTTTTATCATTGCCTCCTTGGTGAGCCTTTACCAATATACCAACATCTTCACCACCAGAGCCACCCTCAGTTCACATTTAGTAGGATGATACCACTATGAGTGATATATATTTGATTAGATAAATATCATAGCTCTTACTGACACCTAAGGAAATAGCCACCATGCATATAGAGCCTATGACATATGATGATGATCTCAAGGAATTTAATGATGGTCATTATCCCTTCCTCCATATTCATCCCTAATGGGATTCATCCTTAAACTCTTTATCCCCTCCATATTAGTCTTTCATGTCATTGGGTACATATTACATTACTCATGTCATTATACATAGTTTCTTTCTACTTACTTGTACATTAATTTTTTAGTGTTTCTTATATATAGATTTTTTTTGCTTAAATTATATAGTGTCTTTTTACATACTTGTACATAGAAATATTTCAAAATACCAAAAATAATATAACATTTCAAAATGCAAAAACATTCAATTAACTCAAAAAACCAAAAAACATTTCAACTGTATGCATTATCCATGCTTTACATTTCTACTACCATGATAGAGTTACATTTTACTATTTTATTCTATTGTTTATCAATTTATCTACATTACCATGCTTCACTTGATCATTTTTGAGTGTGTGCAGTGACACTTATATCCCTTGTTGCTTCACTCTACCCATTAAAGGGGCATCCCACTTCTACATTTGATACATACATCGACATATCTACCCACCAAAGGCATCTTCTACATGACTACACCATCTTGGTTATGTCATTCCTACACCACACACTCTAGTTATCATATTGATGTACATTACTTACTAGTTTACATATATTATTCTATCAACACTCACTAGTATATAGCACTTGTGTATGCCTTAGCATCTACCTAGTTTTGTACTACATATTTTGCATACTTTCACTTCTTGCTTTGATTAGTTATATGAGATAGAATTTCTAGAAATTACATGCCTTCCTTTGTTTCTTTGATTAGTTACATGTGATTGCATTTATCAATCTTATTTTTTATTTTGTGTGTGCCTTAAGACATTTTCCAATGTCCTTTACTTGTACTCTTCTATGTGCTTGTGACCCTTATGCCAATCTTCCTTGTTTATAATTATATATATATGTGGGTATTTGCACATGCCTTGTATACTTTACTTTCCTATTTTGAGTGACATGTGCCCATGTACCTAGTTTTCTTGGCCCTTTGGCCTATTTTATATGATTCTTGCCTTGTGTTCTTGTTTGTTTGTTTACTTCTCAGTTATTTACAATGCCATGATACACATCATGCATTATCTTGCTTTCTTGGATGCCATGATGGACATCATGATCCATTACTCATTGAAAAATAACACCTAACAAATAATATTTTCTAGTTATAGTTAAGTATACTATAAATTATATTACATTGTTGCATCTATCTAGGCATACACTTGTTGATCTAACCATATCTAATATAAACTATGCTTTATCTTGAGATTTTTTTTGGATTATCATTGCTATATCATGTATTTTTTAGCATAACAAACTTGTAGTGCTCTTTATTTTGAGGATAGTCATTGTAGGGTCTTCATTCCTACCCTCAGAAGAGGGGGTAACAAACAAGGGTTTTATCATAGAGAGCATAACCCTCTACTGGTCAAAAATTAGTTTTTAGAATACTCAAAACAATAATAACAGCCCAAAAAAGGTAGAAAAGACCAAAAATATAGTGATGAATATAGATTAGTCATCATAAATAGTAAAGGACAAGAGCACCATATTTGGACTATAGTGTCAGACAACAAACTGTCTTATTTTTGGTGCACTTGTCTAAACAACCAAAATCCCAAAATATACAGAAATAGATAGAAAGGTAAGCTTATTTATATTTTTATCATCTACAATATAGTTTAGATTGAGTAGTTTCTATATAGTTTCACTCAGAGTATCTAGATATAGGGGACATCATGCATGACATGATGGCTCTCACTTTTAGTTTTAGATTGGGAAATTAGTATAACTTCCAAATCATAATCCATGTTATAGAAATGAATGATTGAGGGAAATGTGCATGGTACATTTGACTTATTTTATTTCTAATTTATTTTATTACCTAGGTATTATTAGTAATTACATGCCTTATTCCATCTGTAGATGGTTGGCATCATTTTAGAGTGGATTTAATATAAGCTTAGTTATTAGTTTCAGAGTGGATTTCATACAAGCTTAATCTCCACCTTTATAGTGGCCAAAATTATCCTAGTTCTTAGTACACATTTGGATATCCATGCCACATTGTTAGATTATGAAGCATTCATGTGCTTTAGGAGCCATCTCATATGACACACATTCATACTGGTATCAATTCATAAGTCACTAAATATTAGGTAATGATGGAGCCAAAGGACTATTTATACTTTGTATTATTAAGCCACATACTCAAAGGGATTGGACACACAGTCCAAACATTGATTAACACATACATGATCACATAGCTTCACTTAGTGAGAGATGATGGAATCAAAGAATTAGCCTTTTTATTCTTGATCCACCTTTACATAATTTAGCACTCATCTCTATTCATGATATTAATCTTGGTATAACACATACCCAACATCACTCAACATCAAAATAGGTTTGATATTGGTTCACGTACCCTATGAGGTATATTCGTTCTTTTCTCTTTCTCTCTATTTTACCTAGTTTTTGTACATTATTATTTTAGACATAACATGTCTTGTAACAATTAATCTACACCCTATTTTCCTTTGTAGATTTATTATTTATGATGTGTTCTCTCTAAATACACTCATCATCACACATCTTCATGGGCTTCACCCTTGTAGGTATATTCAGGTACACTTTCTACTTTTCCTTTAACTTAGTATTTCACTTTGCTACATCACTAGAATAAAGGCGGGGGGTAAATGTAGTCATATAAAATGTCCAAATTGTTAGTTTGAGTGTGGCTTGTGACACCCTATCCATAGGTCCTTTTTACATGCTCTTATGACCCTTTTAAACACCTTTTTCTCATTACCAGTCATTTAAAACATTAAATGATCATTCCACCTAAACCAATCTAATTTACCCATACCAATCGTAATCCCATAGATATAGATCCTATAAGATAGGAGAACCATACTTGGGCTATAGCACTAGACCCTAGGGTGTCCCATTTTTAGCACTCCTATCCATTTTCATTTTAAGCCGTAACAATCATTTTCATTTGATTCCTATCCTTATTTATATTGACCTAGCATGAATACATCTAACCCATGACCAATTATTCCCTATAAAATCCCATTCAAATCTCATTTAAAGAGGGAGGTGACAAATCTTAAAAAACAAGTAAGAATACAAATAAATCTCTAAGGAAAACTTCCCTATTCTCTACATAGAGTCACCCAACACAGTTACAAACATACTCAAACCCTCATACCAATCCCTAGCCACCTCAAGCACTCTCAATTTAGTATATTTGCATTTGCATCACACTATTGGATAAAGCACATTAGGTGGGAGAACTACATATTTCTTGATCCCTCTTCAGAGTATTGGTATGTAGGTAGCATGCCCACACAAGTAATGTAGATTACACATTTAGTGCATCTTACACACTAACCCCCTTTATCAAGTGATTCAAAGATTGTTTTATCAAGCATAATGAAGCATTAGGGTTTGAAGTTTAAATCAGATCTATACTGAGTTCCATTGATAATCAACACTCAATTTTTCATAGGTAGGATCACATAGGAATAGTGCAAAAACCTAGAATGTTTTAGGTCTCTATGATCAATTTAAACAATAACGACCAGAGTGGATAATAATGTCACACACCAAAGTGTCTTATTTTCAATTCTCCTATCTTTTTTCTAAATGAAAGCTAGATTAAGATTTATGAGACTATCCTAGTCTTGCACAACTAGTTTTAGCCTCTATTTTAGCCATCTCAGCCTATTTCTAGCTAATTCATATTTCTCCTTATTTATTGCTATTTTTAGAAATGTAAAATAGATAAATAAATTATACAAACTAGGACTACATTTATTATAATATTCTTAATTGATTTATTAATCTAGACCCTCAACTAAAATAGAAATAAAACTCTATTATTTCTAATAAAATTAAATCAGCTACAACTTTTCCCCCACATCTAAAAGGATTGAGCCATTCTATGTATCTCTCGTAATCAATGGGTTTAAGTTGAGCAACTATATATTGGATTATGGAGCCTTAGGTAATGTTATGATAGTTAAAGTAGATGATGCCCTCAGCCTCACTTTGACTAAAATAATAAGTAAATGTTATTCAATGGAGAGATAAGTTCCCCTCATTAGATAAATCAAAGATGCCTAAGTTGTTTTGGCAACTTTCCCATATAAAAGACTCAAAATGATAATTTTGGTAGTAGATATTCCTATCTATTATATAATGTTTCTAAGTAGAAACTTTTGAAAGGATCTAGGTGGAGAAGTCAAGATGGATTGGTCATGTGCTCACATTCCAATCAAAAGAGTAAATCAAAAACTCGATCTTGAAAAGAATTCCAAGTACATAGTTTCCAATTTTGATGATTAAAGGTCACATATCCTTTTTGAAGAATTAGACCATGTATTTTACTACCTTGAATTAGGCAAGGAGATACACCAACTAAAATAATTAGAAGAAGAAGATAAGATATGGACACTAGAGTTTGATGGTAGCTATAGTTTTCTTTGATTTGGTGTAGGGGTAGTATTGATATCACTTGATGGTAAAATATTTCCTTACTCCTAAAAACTCATGTTTTAAAATACAAACAAAACATCAAAATATGAGGCACTCCTATTGGGACTTGAACAAGCAAAGGAAAAAATTAGTAAGACTCTTAAAAGCATAAGGTGATGCTAAGTTAATAGTAAGATAAATCCATAGCCAATATCAAGTGAAGAAAGACAAGTTGAGGCTCTACCATGATAATGTTTTGAGTGCAATACTTGATTTTGTTGCCTTCTTAATCAAACTAGTTTCATGAGATCAAAACTCCACAGCTGATTCACTTGAAGTTAATACATCTTTACTTAGGCTAGATCAATAGCCTATACTTTTTTGAGAAGGTAAATATAAAATAGACATGGTTTACCATCCAAAGGTTCCATATAATGTTGATCAATGGCAAGTTTTCAATGATGACAATTAAATAGATACATTCTTTGGGTAGCAAGATAGATTTAAATAAATATATTTTGAAAGGAGTAGCTCATTTCCATGCTAGATGATAATAGTTATTACTAACTTTAAGCTTACTAATAGTCAAGATATAATTCAATAGAATTGAAATAAGATCCCTAAAGGGTTAGTTCTTTTAGAAGAAATCTTTGAAAAGCATGATAAGTTTTTGAAGAAAAAGAAAGAATACATTGATAGATCATCTTTGAAAGTACAATAGATTAATCTAGGCAATGAAGAAGAGCCTAGGATGGTCAACATTGGCAAATGCTACTCTCAAAAAGAAAAGAAATCATTCATCAATATTATCCCAACATGCATTGATGTGTTTTCCTGGTCTTACAAAGACCTAAAGTCCTTCCAACCAGATTAGGTACAACACTCTATTCCACTTTAGCCAAAAGTAAATCCCTTCAAGTAAAAGTTATGTCATCATAAACTAACTATATTAGTTACTATTTATGATGAAATACATAAATTCCTTGATGCAAAGATCATCTATCTTATTCACCATTTAGAATGGTTACTAAATATAATCCCAGTGAGAAAAACATATAGAAATATGCTTATGTGTTAATTTTTTTAATCTGAATCAAGCTTGTATAAAAAAGTAATTACCCATTTCCCATTATGGATCACACCTTATATGTGGTTACAGGTTTAGAGATGTTGTCGATGTTATATGGTTTCTCAAGGTACAATCAGAGAAAAGTAGCTAAAGAAGATCAATACAAAACAACTTTTACAATGCCATGGGGAATGTTTGCCTATCAAAAGATGCATTTTATGCTTATCAATGCTAGAAAAAAAATTAGTGAGAAATGGATCTAACATTCTCACATCTTAAGGACAAGAGTATTGTGGTATACCTTGATGACTTGAGAGTCTTCTCCAAAAAGAGAGGTAATCACTTGGGTAATCTATAAGAAGTGCTCATCTAGTGTAGGAGACATGGGATTTATTTGAATCTTAATAAATCAATATTTTTTGGAACTAAAGGAAAAATTATTGGTCACATAGTCTTGAAGGAGGGGACAAATATTGATCCAAAATGATTCAAAGCTATTCAGATTTCACCTATGCCTACATCCAAAAAAGGAGTGCATTGATTCTTTGGTAATGTCAATTTCCTTAGAAGATTCATTCCTAATTTTGTTGAGTTGAATCACACATCTATGATATGATGAAAAAGAGTAAAGACTTAAAATTTAATACTAAAGGTAAGTTGGTGTTTGAAAGAATTAAAATAATTATAGTTAAATCTCTAGTGTTGGTTTCCCTAGATTTTAGTAAAGAATTCATTATTTATTGTTATTATTTTGAGCACACTATGTCATCCATACTTTTGTAGAATAATGATGAAATAATTGAATCATAAATAGATTTCATGAGCCATCCATTGAAAATATCTAAACTAAAGTATTCATAGATAGAGAAACATGTCTTTACTATAGTCAAAGCATGCATATTTTTCAAGTACTACATTTTATCTTCACATATTAAAGTCTATGTACTTGAAAATATAGTTTAATCAATTTTAACATAGAAAGAATTAGGATTACTTAGAGGAACTTGAGTAGCTAAGGTGTAAAAAATTGATCTTGAAATCAAACCAATAAAGTTAGTGAAAGGGAGAGGCTTGTGTCAAATGATGATAAAGAGAAAACCTGATGACATAGATATGGTAACACCTTCATTCCAAGTAGAATCAGCTGAAGATTTAACTATGGTGCTTTTTTTTAATCTTTTAGATGAATGGTACAACATGATTTCCTACTTCCTAACTTATGTAGAATTCCTAACTGATCTAACATGTAAGGAAAAACATACCATCAAGCTAAAGTCAAAAGATTATGCCTTTTTGGGGTAATGGTTTGTAAGAAAGAGGAATTGATGGTGTTTTCCTTCACTATGTGGACAAATAAATATAATAGAAACTTCTAGAGTAGTTTCATGATAAAGCATGGGGAAGCCACTTCCCAACATGAGTCATATGACAAAATCTCATGATCAAAGTATTTTTGGTCTAGCCTTATTCAAGGCACTTATGATTAGAATTATAAGTGTCAAACATGTCAACACTTTGTACGACATGTAAATTTGATAGTTTTTCCATTAAAACTAGTTGTAATAAGTGAGACATTATAGTAGTGGGGCATAGATTTTATTGGCATGATGAATCCTCCTTCAAGTGTTGGACATTGCTATGTTTTAACTATAGCTGATTACTTTAGAAAATGATTATAAGCCATTCCTATCAAGCATGCCACTTCTAAAGTCGTATGTGATCTCATCAAAGAGAAAATTGTAGTAAGGTTTGGTGTCCCACATAAGATAGTAAAAGATAATACAACCAACTTTTCCTTTATATAACTAACTAATTTTTGTTACTCATATGGAATAGACTTTGTTCATGCTTCAAAAAAATATCCTCAAGGACATGGTCAAGATGAATCAAGTAATAAGAATTTGATGACCATTATTTGTAAGTTGGTGGATAATAATCAACAAACCTAGCACAAGAAGCTATTTGATACATTTTGGGATGATAGGATCACTCCAAAGAAAACCATAGGTATGTCTCCTTTTTATTTTTTATATGTAATAAATTTTGAGATACCAATCACCATAGAGTTTCCTACTTTATAATTATCCAAAGATTTTTAATATGTGACTTATCAAGATTCATTTGATAAAAGGATCATATTCCTCACTAAGCTATAAGATATTCATATTCAAGTTACTGACTAGCTGATTGATTATCAAATGAAAGTCAAGAAGATATTTGATAAGAAGTCTCAAGATAATTAGTTTAAATTTGGTGACCTGGTCCTCATGTGGGATAAATAGAATGAATAAAAAGGAAAGCATGGCAAGTTTGACTCACTTTTAAAGTGGCATTTTACTATAAAGAGTATTTATAGAAGAGATAGCTTCATCCTAGCTTATCAAGATGGGATTGAGTTATTGTTACCTTTAAATGGGTAGCACTTAAAGCTCTACAAGAATTGAGTAGTAGGGTAACACTTGTATATATAAAAATAAAGTTTTTAGTCTTTCTTTTGTTTGGTTGTTTTTTCTCTTTTCTATTTTCTTATTTGTTTTTTAGTTTTTGGGATTGAGTTTTTGTAAAGACTCCATACCCAATAGATAATATAAAAAACCATAGATACTAAGACCTCATCCTCATTTCTTTCTTCTTGATAGAAATAGAGATGTCCCCAGATAAAGCTAGCTAGTGTCCCAAAATTTTCACATTTAGAAATTTTGGGTTACCCCTATTTAAAATGTTAAATTTTGTCTTATGTGAGTTAGTTGTCCTTGTTAAAACAATCCCATAAATAAATTCTTATATTTTAGTAGTTTTTGTTTTGATTGCTTTCTCTTCTTGATTTCTTCAAAATTAATCTTGAAGGTCAAAAACACCCATTTACTCAAATTTCCCAAAAGATCAAAAAGGCTAAGTGCTTGGGTTCATTTCCAATTAAACTTGGGTTCTTCAAGCTTCTTAACTTATTAAACAAGAAGAAAATTAGTCCCACAAGTCTAATTTACATTATCTAGTTCAAACTAAACTTACCAAACACCTTTACTTTGCATCAAAAGCTAAGCAAAGTAGTCCCAAAAACCTGTTGAACACTACATAAAGTAAACCAAGTTTTTGAAGTAGCTTTACTTACCTAAAGCCACAAGTAAAAGTAATGGAGGTTTATGAATCTAAAGTACTCACTAGTCGAGACCAACTCAATATTACAAAGATTGTTAACTCCCAAAAGTAAAATTAAGTGAAGTAGTCCAAGAGACCTGATAAAATACCCAGGGCTTATGTGGATCCTTCACGTGTGTCTACTACATGTCATTAATGCATTCACAAATATAAATATCAATGAATTAAACCTCATTTCCACTTGAAATTCAAGTTTTTAATCACATTATTGCACTTCCAAAACCTGAGATACACTATTCAATCTTATGGAGTGATTTTTGATCCGACTCTTCATGACACATTTGTATTAAAGTTATTTAGATCATTTTTCTTTGATTTTCATGCTTTTATATTGAATGTTTTCTTATCATTTTTATCTAGTAATTTTCCACTTGTCACCATGGATGTATCATTGTATCTTCTCATTCTACTTGGTTTTATTTAACAATTTACTTTTTTATATGTTAGAAAAAACCATGTAAATGTTTTCACAAAAAATTGTCATGTAAACCCCCCCTAAAAATTCTACAAAAATTGAGCCCTAGGTTAAAAACCTAACCATTGAAATTCCATGAGAAATGAAAGTTCTCCATTACTACTTACTTGGGTTCTTGAGCACAAGTTACTCATTTCAAGAAACCCAAGATTCTCAGTGTGCCTTACCAACCTGGGTTTTCCTTAACCTACTACTTGCTCAGACTCATGATTGCTCATTACTTCTACTTTTGTAGGGTTTTTAATACAATTTAATTGTATTAGTAATTACAAAGTATATAACCTTGAGAAACCCATATAACTACCCAAATGGAACCCAAAATTGTAATTTCTTATTACTTATACTTCATGTTTCCCAACTTAATTTACTTGTATGAATAAACCAGAAATCACATGCTAAGAGAAACCCAATGTTGTCCATGATTGTTACTTATTACCTACCTAGATTATTTAATGATTAATATGTGTATATCATCCAGACCAATGCAAGGGTGTGATACCCTATTTCTTACTATGAGTTTTTTGGGATTTTCAAGACTTTCTACCACTTGAAACCTAAAGCTAGTTTAGAGATATTATTTGAGATAACAACTTCATTCATTTATTCAAATTTTTCTAAACTAATAGGAGTAATCATAGAAATTTTAAGATCACTTTTCAAGTTTTTCTAGAGTTAACTAGAGAAAATGTCAAGATTATAAGAAGAAATAACTAAATTAGAAGTTCAAGCAACTCCAATTGAAGAGGTCCCTAAATTAGCACTTGAGAAAATCCCAAAGCAAAGTAGGAAAGGTAATAAAAAGCTAAGAGAGCCAAATATCAAGAGCTAAATATGAATTATAAGTATAATGGGTATCATATTAAATCGTGCATCACTTCCAAGTTAACTAAAATAAGTGATACACACATGGGGCATGTATCTAGGACTGAGTTATTAGAGATATCCAAGGCTATAATAAAAAATCCACTCATACATGAAATGACTAATAGTTGGATTTTTCAAGTTGCAACCTCCCCAAGCTCAACTCAACTTCTTGAATTTGTCCTAGTGTGTGCCAAGTATTATGACTTCGTTACTAGGACTATGAGAGATGTTGTTGGTAATGTAGTGATAAGATTGGATGTTCAATAGCTTAACTACTATATAAAGATTCCAACATCATCCAAAGTGATTGATATAATGATGGAAAAAGCTAAGAGATAATGGGAGACTGAGTTAGTATAGTGCATTAAGATAATGAACACAAACTACCTGAAGAAAGTGAAACAAGCTTCAAGATTTCTATAGAAAATAGTAAGATTAGACTTGGTTTAAGAAGTAGATGACATTACTCAGTTGTTATGAAAAATCAATATTGAAAAGAATGCTAAGTGTTTCTTAACTTGGTTATATGCATACGTAATAACCATTGACATAACTAGGAGCTCTTCAATGATTGAATGGGTGAAGATGATAAGTGACAACATGGACCGGGAGTCAAACAATGTATTACAGACTTTTGATTTGAAGATAACCTCATTCCTTGTATACACAACAACATCAAATTGAGCCTTTTCAAGTCTAAATACAAAAATAACACTAGAAACTAAGCCAATATATGAATATTATCCTCAATTGGTCTTTTCTAAGTATCACAAGCATTATAAGATAGTGAATGATGGATTGTTTTATGAAATCATTTGAAAATTAAATATAGCTCTGAAACACTAGAGAGTGTTGGATGTAGCATGGGATGTAGTTTCATAGTTTAGGTGTATTTTCATTTAGTTACTCAACTTCACATACATCAAATTTGATGGTTTCTTAGGTAAACCAATCAAATTGCCTAGATACCACATTAATAAGTGGATTCTTATGGAGTTATGTAGATAGCTTGCTAAGTTACATGACTTATAGTCCAAGACTCACCATCTTATTATTAATTTTCCTATTGTTATTGGTAATTACCATTGTCCTAGTATTTACAAGGCCAATAATGTATAGAAGTAGATGTATCACAATTACAATCAGACACATTATGAATCTAGAGCCAATTTTTATTACAGAGGCATGGCTCACAATATAGTTTCTTTAGAGCACATGCATATTCATTAAATTGAGGAATATTAGATTGATTACATGGATGATATTAATGTGAGAAGAAAGGACAACAATATTTTAACTATTGAAAAAATTCATACATTTAATCTAGCCATAATTCCTAAGGATATGGAGGATGTGTATTTATAACTAGTGATGCCTATCATGCAGCAGGGGGAGATAATGCCCCACTCTTGATGATTATTTTTAGCAAAAATAAAGTGAATACTATTATAGATAGATCTTACAATGTTTTTTCCATGACTTCCACATGGATTCTCAACAAAGACTACTATATGAAGGAGTTGATGAAAGAAACTAATCATGTAAGTCAAAAGAGAAAAGAAATGGTGCTAGGAGAAAGCAACCAAGGACTCACAAAGAAGTTAAAGTTGAAGACAAATGTTGATGACACACATTATATAGTAAATTATAAAGATCCAATTGTTTCCACACCTCCATTGGTCTCTTATACTAACACCACTACTCCTGTTATTTCCACCATTCTTTCTTCTACTGCACCTACCATAGATTTATCAATACATTAACACCTCCAAAGTCTCATAGCATTAAGCCTTCCAATAAATTCATTCAAAAGTAAACTGATGTCTAGCCTCCCCCTCCTCCTCCTCTTCTATATTATCCACCTAATTCTCCACCTCCACCTCCTTTATAAGGTCAACCCACCATTGAAAATGAGCCAAAAAAAAGTAACTATTAAAGAGGTAACCCTATCTCAGGAAGAACTATAGGAAAAGGAAAAAAGAAGCAGTTGAACCTTAGAAGGAAGTCATATAAAAGGTAATGATTAAAAAGGTGAAGGATGTTGAGACAATGAAAGAAGTTGAACCTTAGAAGGAGTTAGTAGATGAAACAAAAGAGAGAATTTAAAAAGTAATTTTAGAAATGAAAAGTGGTAGAAAAAGTGACTGAGAAAATAAAGGAGAAGGAAGTAGTGAAAGTGAAAGAGAAATAAAAGGAAGTTGATAAGGAGAAAAAAGTATAAATTTAGAAAAAAGTTGAAAAATAGGTAGAGAAATACATCAAGAAAGTGATAGAGACTCAATGAATTCCTTCTCAAGAACTAATGGTTAGGAATAATCAGCAACATATGGTGATTCATATAAACACTTCCATTAGTAAAGATTTCTCATCTTGGTTGGTGATGTAGACAACTAAAAAATATAAAAATGTAATAAATAGTGAAGAAATATACATGAAATTTTTTAAATGTATTGATAGGAAAGGAAAAAAGCCTAAATCTACTAGGGTAACTTCAAAACTGTTAATTGAGCCTACAAGACACAATTTGTAGAGGTATCAGTTCTAACACAGGGCATGAGAAAAAGTGAAGTAACTTAAGGTGAATTAATAATTATAAAGATATCCCTAGGAGAATTTACCATGGAAGGCTTGAAGAAGGATACCCAAACCTTGATTGACACTCTTTTTAAGAAGCTTGATGAGGAGAAGGCTACTAAATCTAAGTTGAAAGAAAAAAATGACTAGTTAAGTGAAATAATAGCCAAAGTTTCTAGGTCTATTCCACAAAAATATATTATTTTAGGAGATTAAATTTGGCCAAAAATTAATAACTGAGGTGGAAGAAACTAGAGATAAAGTTAATGTTATTGATGAATGGATGGAGAAGATGCATCAATCTGCCCATAAGCTCTTTCCTAAAGTTACATGTATTCATGTTGATGTCATGAATAAATTAGCACAAATAAAATCAATGAGGAAGGAAATTGAGAATGAGAAAAACATTTGTGAGTTGTAGTAAGAGAGTCTACATGGAATACAAAATTTGAGTGAGAAATTTTTGGTTGAAGAAAAGATTGTCGCTACAGGATCTGTAAGTAAAGTAAAATAAGAAGAGTATCTCATATATTTTTGCATGCATATTATTGAGGCAATATGTGAAGAAATTAAGACATTGGAAGAAGAAGCTCATGATGAAAAGGTGAATCTAGAAGATTGTCTCTATGGTCTTACTAATATTTAGTCTAATAACATTCCATGGACATATGAGAAATTATATTAGCAGTTCAAGAAATTAATGGAAAATGCCACAATTCCTTTCATAGCTAAATACATCAAGGATTTAATCAAATATCAACATGAAATCAAGAGGCTTGAACCAAGTCTTGAAAACATGAAATATCATAGCATAAGGTTGGAAAAAGAACTGCTAAGTTTTGAGAATGAAATGTAATCACTTGTTAAACTTGATGATACATCAATACAATCCATGATGTCTCAACAAATTAAATACAGAGAGAAGTGTAGAAGATAATTTAATGAATTGGAATGATTTAAATATTTCTTTTACTTCTTATTATATTATCTTCTTACAACTTGTAATATATTGAAGTAATTCTGATCTATGTGATTAATTGTAAAATTATGTTTTTTTTTAAATTGTAAGACCTAACTAACTTGGCTAAATTCCGTTACTTGAAGTTATTTTGTAAAAACAAATTAGTTAAGTGAATGCTACTAGTCATGCAAAGTAGTTATGTTAAATCAACATAGTGATACCAAGAGGTGCTACATGTCACTAGTTGTTTTATGCCTCATAGGAAAAATTTGAGGAGAATGCCTCTCAATGGTTCCAAGTTTTAGTGTAGCATATGAGTTTTGAAAGAGTAGTGTCCTATTTGATTTTGACATCTATTTTTTTTATAAATATAAGTACAAGCCTATGTGCCTAAGGATGATGGTAATTTTTGCATAGAAATTGTAACTAAAGCAAGAGAATTTAAGCACTCTAAAACCTTGTATTTATATTTTTGAGTTTTTATTTTGTATGAAATTATTTCAAAGTGAATGAGAAAGAAGTTGTTTTTTATGCAACATTGCATCTCAAGAGATCAGTTGGTGTATTTTTGAAGATTAAAATGGTAAAAATTATGTTATATTTAATTTAAATGTAAATTCTAGTCTTTTTTAGTCATTGGATAAAAATATTATCATCTCTCAAATATTTATTTACATGTACAAATTTAATAAGATCTATAAAAATAATTGTTGTGAAGTAAAACTTCTCTCTTATGGAATGTTCTAGTTTTCCACTCTTAATTCCCTAAAATAACTTTACACATTTTCTAAAATAGTTACTTGGTATAATATCACCTTATGATGGTTTATGAACTCTGTGATTAAAGTAATACTCCTAGAAATAAGATAATTGCACATAGTCTATATAATTTAAGAATAACTAAGAGCTATGAATAATTAGAACTAAATAGACATAAACATATGAGAGCTTCACCATTAAATGATGGGGATTTAATCCCATGACTACATAGGTAATTTTTCTAGCCTAAAAATATCTAGCCAATAGTCTCCATGACCACCTAACCCATGGGTTCTCTACTTCCTCAGACACTTAATACTCCATATGAGGATGTAGAAGTCTCCATTTCTATGATTTTTTATAAATGTTATCTACACTTAAAATAAAACACTAGATATTAGTTCTTCATTCATAACTTTCTCAATTCTTGGTTTAAATCTTTCTGCTCAATATTCTCTATTTCACTTGGTACTCTAAAAATTATTAAAGCATTTAAGTGTTTAGCTTGATGAGGAGAGGGTACTTATAAGCTAATGTTTTTAAGTGTGATCATCAAGACAAATTTTGAATTCTAGCACCCCATAAATGTTGAGGATGGAACACTTGCTTGAGGAGTAACTCACAAGATATTTTATGGTAATCCTTATGGGGAATCATGCAATATAGAGCATTTGATATTAATGGTTGGAAGAGTGGGTAGATAACAGTGTTTTAAATAATGTTTAAAAAATAAGGAGATCTAGGATATAGACACCTGGTGTTGAGGCCAACATACCCCCATTTTAAAAAAATAGAGACCCTTGTTTCAAATCTTGGAAAATTGTACTAAGGATTGGATATTCCACTTGATCATATTTCCATTAGAATGTTATCACATTCCCTATATTTGAAGATCGTCCACACCAATGGTTTTTTTGACATGTTTACATATGATCCTTTTTTATACTCTCTGATGTTGCTAATGGTTTCTTCTTATGTTTCTAGGTACTAGGTTTAATGAAGTACCATTTATGAGAACATTATTTAGGGTTTTATATTTTGATGTTAACTTGACCCCATTCATTAAACCCTTCATCTAATTGAATTGAATTCAAAGTTATATAGGACTTAATTTGCATGGTAACACCTAATTATGTCATAAAATTAGTCTAAAGTTTCATCCTAAGTTTATAATCATGTTTATTAACATAACCAAAACCTTAGGATAAAAAAGAACTGTCTTAAGTTCTCTATATTTCTTGAAAACCCATAGTCTATTTTATCATTCACCTAGACTAATTAAATATGGGTTCACTTTATTCTATTCTAAACTTAGCCTAAAGCATTATCTAAAGTTATAATTATATTTATTTTTACAATAAAAAGTTTAGGCTAAAACTTTACCATAAGTCCTTTTAATTACCAAGCCATAAATAAATTATTTTCATTGCCCACAAGACCAATGCAAAGATGACCCATGGAAAGATATCAGATCTCAAGTAAAAAATTGATGGTATGCAGGCATCTACCCAAGTTAAATTTTAAAAGCTTGAAGATGGAATGCAATAGTGACAACTGTCATAACTATAGTGGATAGAATATAGTCAAGTGAATTAAGATCAATGGAGTGCATTGAATCATACAATGAACATCTAATGGTAAACATGGAAAAAATTTAATAGAAAATAGATCATAATCAATGGTGTACATTGATACATGTAAATTAGAACTAAGAACTTGTAGAAAAGTCAACAAATCAAGCATCCTACAAAGGAACCAAAGCAACCAATCATGTTCGACCTCCCAAATTGAGATCAATGGTGCACATTTATCCATGGAAAGAAGATCCAATGGTATGAGATGAAGTTGACTTTTTAAAGAGCCTACAATGAGTGTGGTAATGACACATATCACAACTACAATGAATCAAATAGAGATCAACCAATTGCATTTAATCTCTCAGATCATGATCAAAGTTGAGTGAAGTATGGACTTTTTAATCAGCCTAGATCTAATGATGGGCTTCCATGTGGTACAAAGATGTTAAAAAATAACATGTGTTTACAAAAAGTAAAGAATGCCCACAGAGATATCATGTGGCATGATATTAGATGCCCATACCAAATACCAGTGGTCCATGATAATTCAAAGATAGAGGACTCATTTGAAGATTAATAGATCATAGTTAATCAATTTCCAAGATTACCTAAGGTAGTGACACGTGTCCTAAAAAGGAAAAATAGTTACATTGTGAAATTAATGAATAGTATGACATGGTAGAGCCACATAAGCAAGACAAGTCAGTTAAAAATATTTAGTGGACCCATAGACACAAAAGGTATAAACAAATAATCTAAACAAATTCTAAGGCATGAAGCTCATAAGTTTGAACTGAATTGCCTACATTGAAGCTCTTCAAAAACATTAAAGAATGACCTAAGTGTATGGAATCCCTAATTTATCCCTATTTTCATTATGATCAAGCTAAGGAGAATTGAATAATTATCTACACTAAGATAATTCAATCAAAAGCTGAATTGCAATCCACTAGTGAACAATTTGGTAAAATTCCTAGCAATGTCAGCTCAAAATATTATTTTAAAGGAAGAAGTGGAGATGTACTTGACAATAGATGTTAAAGGTTTTATTTTTAAGGATACTAAGTTCAATGATTCTACCTTGAACACAAGAGATAATAACTAGTCAAAATTATTTTAGATGATAAAAAATCAACCAGCCATCACTCAAGATGAGGAGAAAAATCTCTTAGCTAAGAGATTGTATGATGATATAGTTGTAATTCAAATGACTAGCCTTCATTACATAGAAAAAAATCCTTAGGTAATCTTATGTATTGAGATCATTTCTCTTATTTTTAAGGAAACTGAAATAGATAAGGGCACAATAATTAATGAACACAATTTGAGAAAAGTAGCTATATTTTACTATTACATTTGAGTCATATTATAATATGCCCAAAACCCAAATTGACATAGCATAAATCAAATCCTAGGAAAAATATAAAAAATTTATAGTCCCTCTTGACATAAGGCTAGATTTTGGAAACCATGTCTTTTTAGACTTTAACAAAAACTTCCCTATCAAATAATTTAGACCTGGGGTCAGAATGATAATGACTACATTGAATAGACTATGTGTAAATGCCACCAAAGCATATATAGACACCATATGGGTGCCCATAGTATACTTTATGTTTGAAAAGTCAAATGTTCCCCTTCTATGTCAAATAATAAGCATCTTATTGAGTAGGTAGATCTTTGCAATTATGCATAAAAAGAAGACCCAAATTTTCATGATGTCATATCTTATAAATACTTTATGTACAACTACAAAAATCCCAAATAAAAGGGAATGGTCACCAAATGGGACATAGATAGTCTCATAATTTTAATCCAAACTTCACATCTAAAAATATAGAGATAACATTCAATTTATATGTGACTACATCTAGCCTGCCTAAGTGAAGCCATAACTAGCATTCTAATGTCAAGAATTAGCCCATTGATCATAACATATATTGAATCTATGGGTGATATATGGATATATCTAGACTACACCATTTTAAGGGTTGAGGGTACACAATTTTTTCCTCTTAGGTTACTTGTTCATGTTCCAGACAAGTTAGCTAAGTAGGAGGTTTTATACTAGCTACTCCATAGCATTAGTGGTCGCTACAAGGCCAAAATAAAGGGACCACTCCTCAACTTCCTCATAAAAATTAGAAATACCATGTTTAATAAGTGGGACAATATCAAAGATACATCCAAATATAAAACATATTTCAGCCTATAGATTGATGAGCTCAAGCATTGAGATCCTTATGGAAAACACAAAGAACATTTGAAAAACAAAAGAATTCTCAACATGGCTTATGATCAATAGTCTAGTGTCTTTGACCCTATTTAAACCAAGGCATCATACTAATTTTAAGTGAACTAGATATTGAAGGAACACAACTTGAATCCTAAATCAAGATTAGAGAGAATCAAAATTGATGATATATGGCAACTAGGATCCAGAAAATATCATTTGATCGATGGTGAATCCTCTAGACCTCTATCAGTTAGTGTACAAGTGGAAGTTCAAATGGAGCATAGGCCTAGGGAGAGAAATACACATGAAATAGATTCTATCTCATCAAATTATAAATTTACCAAGGCAACATAATAGGAAACACTTCAAGAATAAATTCATATGATAGTCGTAGATCCTCAAGAATCTATCTAGGATTTTTTGAAAATATTATCTATAACATACATAGATTCATATGATGAGGAGTCCCAGGTGGAGGAAATAAAGGAAGAGAAAGGGAAAGAAATGGCATTGGAATTAGTTCCAATTGACACCCCTAAGAGGAAGGCTGATCTAGCCATTGTTTAGAAAACAAAGAAACCCAAAGTAACATTCACTACTCTAAGTGAAGTTAAATTATTCTGTGAAGAAAACTTGTTGTATGGTCCACCATTCCAAAATAGTTTTTGTATGATCCTAGATTATATAAATTTCCTACTATGCATCATCCTTGGGTTATTTTTGAATCCATTAACATCCCTATGAATTAAGAAATGAAGCCCTAGATAGTTATTTTTCAAAAGAAAGAGGCTAGAGAATTAGCTACACTAGTTGATGCAATAAATTCATCACAAATGGAGGTTCCATAACCACAGGTGACTCAATCCAAATTTGGAGTCAAATTTGACCCAAAATCTACTAGATTGATAAGGGTAACTAAGAAAATGATCATGATAGGTGGTGAGAAAATAACATACCAAAGGTAAGATCCATTGACCAATTTAACTCAAAAATAAGGACAAAGGCTTAGATAAGATCCTATCTTTAAAGAGGATAATATATTGTCTATGCTTGGAGTTATCCCAAGCATAAATAGAGTAGCCAAATCTAGCCATCAAGAGAATGAAATAATAAAAGAATAACTTGGAGGAATAGGCTATCTTATCTATTCTATAAGTCATGATTAATATGTTTGAAGTTATTTTGTATGACATGTTCAAATCCTTGAAATCTATGAGGTCTGGGTAGGATGTAGTGAGAAAATAGGATACTATGGCTAAGAACCAAGTATCTCAATCATAGAATTAATACATCAAGGTGAAGGACTTGGTCACTATTTTGATAGAAGATCAAATCCATAATTCTAAGGCAATCAACGTAGCCTACTTGAACATGGCTATGGTTGTATTGACAAAAAATATCACAAGTTTGAGAAAATGGACCAAGGGTCTTGAGGATCTTTCTAAGGATGGTAGATAATTAGATATTGAAATGAGGAATATTCTAAGGATTTTGATCACAAACCCAACTACACTTAGTCTAGTTTGCTTAATCACTAATGTAGAGTTCAAGTAGATTGTTTATCAAGTCATGTAAGAGGTTATAAATCAAATCCAAACAAAGATAGGGACTAATAATAATATGGTCTTAGACAGGATCTTAAATGCAAAGGAGAATATTGGTGATCTAGGAGCATCAAAAAAGCACTAGATAGAGATGATAAGGACTTTAGATACCTATCATATTAGTAAGATGAGTTTTTCATGGAACATATCATTAACCTTAATTTTATTGATGGATAATATGGAAAGGTAGTGAATATCCTACAGTAGAAACAAGAGACCTCTATAGAAATAGAGACATAAAGTCAAACTAGTTGACTTAAATATATTATTTTGTAACTTGATATGTATAACCTTTTGAAAAGAGAATATTTGTTTTGTAAATGCATGTGAAAGTTATAGAGCACATCACTTACAGTTTAGTCTATTAGGAAATTTCATAGTTCTAGAACATTGTAGAAAGGACACATGTATAATTGTAATTTGTTAACATTAACCGATATACCTCCCTAGTTTTATATATAAGGGGTATTATCAATTGTAAAAAGAGAGGGAGTTTTGAGAAAGAAAACTTTGTGTAAAATTTAGATCAATAAATACAAGAAAATAATTATGAAAATTTTGTCTCATTTGTTTGTGTGATTGTTATCATGGCTGCTCTCTCACTTGTCTAGTCTAATATTTAGATTTTAATGGTTCTTATGAATTCTATATGTGTACATTTTAAATGTAGAGTTGTCAATTTATTATAGTGAAATATTGATTTAAATTTCTTAGGTTCATTTCATTTTCTTTGCTATTCTTGTATATGTGCTTATGTTATTTGCTTGCAGGGGTAAGTCTTTAAAGTGAATCTAGTTCTTATTTGCATTATTTCCACATTCCCTAAATGTTTGCTTGATGTGTGATAGGATTTGAGATTAAGCTTATTCATGTCATACATTATTTTTAAGTGCATCTTTAGATGAAATTTAAACTTTTTCATAATTCCTATAATGAAGATCAGTAACATATTTATTCTCTACCTTAACCTTCCTTTTCCTTATTTTTTGATAAATTCACTTTAGAATAATTTCCACTCTAAATATACATATTAGCTTAGATTTTAGCTTAGTTATTTGAGAATAATTCACTTCACTTAGTATATATTACTTTCATTTTCATAAGGTAGATATTAGGCCATAGTTTCTCCCAACAACCAAACATTATAAATTTTGTGAAACGGTTCACTTGTTCTATTGTTATTCTACCAAAGATATTAATAACATCCAACCTGTAACTCATGCATTAGATTATTTGAATCCAAAAATGAGTAGTGTTTAAAAAACAATCTAAAACACCTATGATACACTTATAGGCATCAATAGGAAACATATTTTATAGGCACTAAAAGGAGGGCCTTTAGTTAAATCTTTGTAAATTTGTAGTGTCTTTGTTATTTTACTAATTTTTGTTCAAGGATTAGTGAATTATTTACATATTTGTGTTGTTATTAACTAAATTATGTAAATAGCTCTATCAGATTCTTTGTAATTATGGATTTATCATATTCTTTTTTCTTAACTACCCCTATATGGGCTAGACTTCCTAGTCTTCCTTTAGAATTCTAGCATGAGGATATTTTTAAAGGAATAGATAGTTCATTTGGTGAGTTAGTGGTAGTGGATAATGCCACGGATTCAAGAACTAAACTCCAAAGTGCTAGAATTTATGTTAAAGTGGTAGACTTGAACCATCTCCCAAAAAAAGTGGAATTATTTTCAAAGCTTGGTAAGAAAATCCAAGAGATTATCTTTGAAGATTTGCCAAATTCCTACTATGCATGCAAGAAATAGGGGCATTGGGTCAAGAATTGCCCCAACAGAAGAGGAACACATCCTAGAAATGTCCAGGAAGGGAAAAATATTAAGATTCAACAAAAGAAAATATGGAAGATAAAAGAGGACTATCGAAAGATAGGAAAGAATCAAGAAGTTTCAACAGACCCATGCACAGAAGAGGATAAAGTTTTTAGAACTGAAGAGGATGACATCCTAAATTTAATACTCATTTAAAAAAAGATTGTCCCCAGAATGAAGAACAGGGGATGAACTCAGAGAATAAAAAATTAGAACATTTAACAGATGAAAAGACAAATCTATTAAACCAAATCATTGTTACCCAAAGTTTAAAAATCAATTCAATGAGGTAAAGGATAACAATGGGTTAGAGGAAGGAGAAGTGATGCCTGAAGGGGGAAAAAATTTAGAAGAAGGAGAGCTATTTGCTACCCAGCTGGGGGAGAAATAGGTGTCATTTAAGGATGATAACAAAATTCCTATGGAAGAGGTCCCATTTGTAGAAGAAAAGAAAGAGGCAGGAAAAAACTCAAAAGACCAAAAGAAAAAAGATGAGAAATAGAACAATATAAATAATATAGAGACGAGAAGTGCCAAGGCAAAATCTATTGGTCTTCCTAGGCAAAAAGAAGGAAGAGGGACCGATCCACAATCCAAGATTAAACCAGATGTTGGCTCTCCAGATAAACCTGGGAAAAAATATACAAAGAAGAATAGAGAAAGTGGAAAGCAAACAAAATATTGCAGATGGTAGGCAGACAATTTTGTCACAATTTGTCCAAAATAAAAAATAGTAATGAAAATATTAAGTTGGAATATTAGGGGGTTAAATAGCATAAAAAAGTAGATATAGTTAGGAATTTTATTAGAGATCAAAAGCTAGATTTCCTTTTGCTCCAAGAAACTAAGATGAGTAAAGAGAAAGCAGAACAGATCAAAGACTTTAAAAATTATTCTATCAAGGCTAGTAGTTCTGAAGGTGCTTTAGGGGGAACCATGATGCTATGGAAGAATAATCATTATTCTGGTTCAATTTTGATGGAAAGTAAAAACCTAATGGTTGTAAAAATTACTAGTGTTGACCATAAGGAAAGTTGGTATGTTGTAAATATCTATGCTCCCAATGTCAAGATCCAAAGGAAAAAGGTCTGGGAGACTATCTCAAATTTCAAAAGCAAAGATTATTGCGGACGATGGATTATAATGGGAGATTTTAATGCTCCCCTCTATGAACATGAGAAAAAGGGGGGTAATTCTATTCAACTGGAAGGGAGACTTGATCTAATGGAGTTTCTAAATAAAGAAGGACTAATGGATATGGAGCTTCAGGGAATTTAGTTTACATGGAGCAATAAGAGAATTGGTAATGATTATATATAGGCCAAGCTTGATAGGGCCATCATCTCTCCAGACTGGACAAAAGAATACATATGTAAGTTGGAAGCATGCCATAGAATAGGCTCGAATCATTATCCTCTTCTCTTCACAATGGTCAAAATGAACCAAAAAAAGAATCATCCTTTTAGATTTGAAAAGATGTGGATGCAGCACCCAAAGTTTGAAAGTAAAATGGAAGAGTGGTGGAATATACCTATTGAGGGGACCACCCTCTTTAGAGTTGCATCCAAGCTCAAAAATGTTAAAAAGGAAGTTAAGAAATGGAATAAGGATTGTTTTGGAAATATCTTTGAGAAAAAGAATACCATCAAGGAGGAAATTAGCAGAAGTAAGGAAAAAATTTAGCAAAACGGATACACCTCAGACCTCCTTATAGAAGAAAGGGAACAATTGGTTCAATATCAAGATCTTATAACTAAGGAATAAATCTTTTGGAAACAAAGATCTAAGGTGTTATGGTTGAAAGAAGGAGATAAAAATACAAAGTTTTTCCATCTCTCCTCTCTAAAACACAGAGCTAAAACTCATATACAATACTTCAAAAAAGGAGATCAAAAGATGTCAGAGGAAAAGGAAATAAAGGAGGAAATGCTTTCCTTTTTCTCCTCCCTGATGAAGGCTGATACAAATATCAATTTGGATAGTTAGGCTGATATCCTAAATGTGTTTCCTCCTTTAGTTTTGAAGGATCAGAATAAAATGTTATGCTCAATACCAGAGGAGGAGGAAATCTTCAAAGCAGTTAGTTCTTTAGGAGGAGATAAAGCACCTGGACTAGATGGATTTCCCATGTTATTTTTTCAAAAGCTATGGAAACTTGTTGGCAAAGATGTAAGTAATGCGGTGAAGGAATTATTTGGAGCCAAATAGATGCTTAAGGAAGTTAATGCCACTTTTCTGTGTCTGATTCCAAAAAAGATCGGAGCTGACTCTCTTGATCAATTTAGACTGATTAGTCTGTGCAATTCTTTCTATAAGATTATATCCAAAGTTTTTACATTTAGACTAATTCAAGTGATCCCTTCAATTATTGATGACCAAAAAAATGGATTCATCCCAAGAAGACAGATCCTCAACTCTATAATTACTGCTCATGAGAATATTCATTTGTTGTTCAGCTCTAACAATGAGGGGTTCATAATGAAAGTTGATATTGGTAAAGTATATGACAGGGTGGATTATTTATTCCTCTCAAATAGTATTATTGCATTTGGCTTTGAACAAAGAGTGGTTGATATTATTAAGTAGTTGATATCTACTACTTCTATTGCAGTTCTGGTAAATGGGAGTTTGTCCCACTTCTTTAAACCGTCAAGGGGATTGAGACAAGGGGATCCTATATCCCCTATTCTATTTTTTATTATGGCTGATAGTATGGAAAGATATATAGGGGACTTAGTCTATAAAGGTTTATTTAAGGGTCTGAAACCCTCTTCTCATCCTTTAATATGCTCCCATGGTCAATTTGTTGATGATACTATTTTAATGGGGCAATCTGAAGTCACAGAAGCAAGAACTTTGAAGCAAGCTATAAATTTATATTCAAATGCCTCAGGACAATTGACTAACTAGAACAAAAGTGCAATGTTCTTCACTAACACCCAAAGTCATAGATAGAACAAAATATCTAAAATCCTTGAATGTTCCATAGGATCTCTCCCCTCCTCTTACTTGGGTCTCCCTCTTGGGATGAAAGTTCCTGAAACTTTTTGGGAAGAAATTATTAACAAATTTAGCAAGAAACTTGCGAGATGGAAAGGAAATTTTCTAAGTCAAGCAGGAAAGCTTACCCTCCTCAAAGCAAGTCTTCAAAGCATACCCACTTATGCTTTGAGTCTTTTCAGAATTCCCACCAAATTTGCAGAAGCCATTGAAAAAATTCAGAGAAACTTTCTTTGGATAGGTACTGAGGAGAAAAGGAGAATGCCTCTAATTACTTGGGATAACATTTGTAAACCTATCAGGGAAGGAGGACTAGGAATAAGGAAAATTAGAAGTATGAACACAGCTCTCTTAGCCAAGTAGGGATGGAGGTTTTATCAAGAAAACAAAGAATGGAGCAATATATGGAAGCATAAGTATTTATTCAAGGCAAAGTCCCTCTCTGATTTCTTTTCTTACCCTGACATTTCCCATCCATCTTCCATATGGGGAGCAGTTCAGGGTACTAAACAAGTTTTAGAAGAAGGAAGCTCTTGGAAAGTTGGCAATGGAAAAAAGGTGAAATTTTGGGAGGATGTTTGGTTAAAAGGAAAACCTTTGATAGATGAAATCCAAGATAAAGAAGCAATAGACCGATGTAAGCAAAGATTGGGAATAATGGTTAACCAATACTAGCAAAACAACTCTTGGGTGAACCTTACTGATCTTGATCAAGATTTCAAGAATATACAACTATCCCTAAATGCTATATCTCTCTACCCGAATCTTGAAGATAAGATTGTTTGGCATAATGAGCCTAGTGGACAATTTAAAGTTTCTTCCATTTTTACTTCAAAGGGAAATGGCAACAAACCTTTATGGACGAAGGCCTGGATAAAGGGACTCATCCCTAAAATAAAAATATTCTTTTGGACCCTCCTCCAAAATAAAATATTGACTCTAGACAATTTACAGAAAAGAGGAATATATGTTGTGAACAGGTGCATTCTTTGCAAGAAGGGCTTTGAAGATAGAGATCACTTGTTTATGATCTGTTATTTTACGCAACAAGTTTGGAAAGAAATCTTCAATCTATGGGGTATTGCTTGGATTCACCACAAAAATGTGGAACTATCTTTTAAAATTTGGTATTGTCCTTCCAAGAATCCTGAAGTTATATTTTTATGGAAACTAACTCTTCCCCATATTTGGTGGGGAATATGGAAGGAAAGAAATAACTGAATTTTTAGAAGTAAAGAACTTCTCGGATGGGTGGTGGGGCAGAACATCATTAGAGTTATTAAGGAGAATTTATCATTGTAAAGGAGTCCAAATCCAACCTTTCAAGTGGATAATCCCTTAAGAATGGAAAATTCTAATGGTAAACCCAAAAATCCTAGACTAGGTGTTACTTGGAATGTCCCCCCTCAAGGTTGGATTAAAAGAAACTTTGATGGAGCTGCTAAAGGGAACCTGGGGAATGTAGGATATGGAGGAGTCTTGAGAAACCATATGGGAAATTTAATTGATGTTGTTGCAATCCCAATTGGAAAGTCTAATTGTCATATTGCTGAAGCCTCTGCTGCCCTTCAAACCATCAAACTAGCTGTGGATTCGGGATATTCTAATTTATGCCTGGAAGGGGATTCCTTGAATATCATAAATATTCTTAACAATAAAAATTCTATGTCATGGACTATATAGGTTATGGTGATGGAGATGAAAACTTTAATCAAAAATTTTGAAAAAGTAACTATTACCCACACCTACCGTGAAGCTAATGGAGTTGCAGACTGGTTAGGAAATTATGCAGTCCGAAAAGGACACAAAGTGAGGTGGTAGGAAACATTAAAAAAGAGTGTGGATCTTAGAGCACTCATTCATCATGATGCAACTCATGCAAAGGAGGGAAATATTAGCTAGTAATAGAAAACTAATGAGTTGGAGGAGTGGCTTTGCGGAGAAAGGTTTACAATCATTAAAAAGGAATGTCCTCAAGAATGAGAAGCGGATCCTAAAGGTGCCTAAAAAAAGGCAAGCTTTGAACCAAATTGGTAACAGGTGGGATCATTGTATAGCTTATAGTGATTGGGTATCAAAGGAAATCTACATGGCTCATGTAAGGAAATTAGAACCAAGGAAGCAAGAACCCAAAAACTATGAAGAGTGGAAAGTGAAACGAGAGGTCTAGAAGATCCTGAAGAGAGGGAAGGTTGTCAACTACATGGAAAGGCTCCATGGTTCAAAACCTCATATTACAATGGCTTTTTTCAAAAACTAGATTGATGATAGGGTCACTCTGCATGGCATCATAGTGAATCTAACAGAGGAATTTATAGCAGAGGTTACGGGGCTGCCTATGGAAGGAATAAAATTCTCTAAGTAGACTAGCATTTCAAATGAGGCCTTTTGAAAATTCCCTAAGACAGACATTGAGGAGCAGAAGTTGGAAAAGAATGGGGATTTCTTTAAATTGGAGCAGATTAAGGGCATTTGGAGGGATGTCTTATGCTATATTTGGGAGTACTTCATACTCGATGGAAGAAGCAAGAGAGTCCACAAATTCCACTTTGTATTCCTAAATCATTTTAGACACAAAGTAAGAATTTCCTTTCCATTTTATTTGCGTTTCTCTTTGATCCAAAGTTTATTCACTCATAGGAAGAAGGAAATGCATCCTATTCTGCATGAAGGATTAATTTTGATAATTGAAGGCTATTGCAAGAACAAGGCCATGGTTATGAACCCTTATCTAGGGAAAAACAAGGATTCACGAAGTAATAAGAGTGAAATTGTTAAAGGGAAAGATAAAATCAAGCCCCCTAGTGTCAAGATTCAGAATGTTGACAAGGATATAGAGTGGGAGAGAACTGATAAGTCTAGGGAGGAAAGCTTGGAGGAAGAGGGAGGAATAGAAATCAGGAATTCTAGTTCTAGTGAGGAAGAAGAAATTCAAGAGAAGAATGAGAAAGGAGTCAACATAGAGAAGTTTGAAAATAGTGAACATGACTTTGAGGAAAAATATCAAGTGTTTGAGGATGATAAATTCTTGGATGACCCTATTGAGGACCCTGTTTCGATAAATTAGAGGGAAAATATAGTTTAGGCCGATAACCAAGAAATAGACTTGGGAGCTCAAGCTGAAACTAAGGAGCAGAATCAAAGGGGAAGAGAGGACCATATTGAAGAAGGCGAGAATAGTCCTAATAAGAACACAGAAGAGTGGAGTGATAAAAGGCAAAATGATGGAAGGCACACACCTACGAGATGGGTTAATTGCAAAGTAGAGGCTATCCTCCAACTCAATTCATGGATGTTTAAGGAGATAATGGATCTCAAAAGGAAAATGGAAATAATGGAAGACAACCAAAAGGCAGTTTGGAACAAAAATAATAACATGGAAAAATAGTTGAGAGACATACCCATCAAACTCAAAGACTATGAGAACAACCTAAGGGAACTCATCAAGGAAAGTAGAATGAAGATGGAGGAGGTTACATCTAACATATGTGTTGTAGCTGTTAATATTGGAAAAAGAGCTAATGAGGAGTTCAAATCCTTGGAGGGGCCTAGCAAGAGGACTAGACATAGCTCACGAAAGAAAGATATGCAAGAGGGAGCCTTGTTAGCAGCTACTACCATTTAGGACACTACTATGAAAGGTAAGGAAGTAGTGAAAATGATTTTGTAACTAGAAGAATAGCCTGGTTCTTTTAGTTAGTCGTGTTATCTGGTCCTGTTTCTTGGTTTTTTGTAATCTTTTGACTATGGTGTAGCCAGGTCTATGTAAAACCTGGGTTATGACTTGTTGTCTCTTCGATGGTTTTAGGTCCATATAAAACCTGTTTATGATACTTCTTTGTAGTAGGTTTTAGGTTTTGCCTGTGGTCATAAATGCTTCATCTTTCTATCTTTGTTTCAGGGTTTTGGGGTCCCTTCAAAACCTATTTTTACCTTAATCTAAAACTAAATTATGTAAATATCATTGATAAGCTTTATTTTAGACTATTATTCTATCTCATTTAACTAAATATGGTCATTCTTTAAACATTCATGGTAAATTATTGCAAAGGTAGCTCAAGCTTTATAAATCTTCCTCATTTGAAATTAGTGACAACAAATTTATTCAAATATTGATTAATTCTTTAAAAATTTAGGTTTATTATAACTTAAACATTTAAATATCATTAACATTTTCATATTTAGATATATATTTGAACTTATTCAGTCAAATATATTTTTCCTTTGAAGAGATTTATATAGATTTGTGCAAAGTTTGCCTCATTTAGGAATCTTAAACGTGCAAATTTACTCATAGGTAAGAATTAAACTATTATTTACAATAATTGAGCTAAATATCATTCATATTTGCAAAGATAAGGTTTCTTAGTTATATTTTGAATAGAACTCAAGGTTTACAAGATATAACTTCCAAGAATTAGGACTAGGTCATTGTTTGAATCAAGAATTAGGACTAGGTCATGGTTTGAATCAAGTGACATCATTAAAGAATTTTATGCTACATTATAGAAGATGTTTAATAAAATCATTACTAATTATATCCTAATGAGGCTTTAACCTTATATATTTATAAGGATGATTTGGACCCCATGACTTCTATGTTTCTTAAAAGGTTTGTTTGGAATATAAACACATTAGATTTGGCCTATGCTAAAGCTATAACAATCAATGATCAAATGTAACCTTAGGGTAAACTTGAATATGAAATTACCTTTGTTAATCCAAATTTACATACACTAAATGTCATTCCAAATATAAATTAGAATATACCTACTTTAAATTAGACAATAGACTTAAACCAATTTCGCTTAATCCATGCTCATCTTGGCCAAAATCTAGGATTCTTGAATAACACTATAAATGGATTTCATCCACAAGAACAAAGAACCTTGGTGCTAACAACTAATAATAATACTCTTGTTCACAACTAAGAGGTACCAAAGAATGAAACTGAATCCATACTCAAGATGGTTCAAAAGTTGAGTACTAACTTCCTTCAATTGCAAAAGTAAGTAGGCAATACTGGGGATAACTCCAATAGGAATTATGATTATCAAAGGTTTAATAGACCTAAAAACTAGTTTCATAATGATAACAATAGAAATAATAATAAAAATAATGAGTCATCATCAAGTACGAATAATCCTAAGATTAATATTTATGATGTAGATCTAATTAAATATTGTAGGGTTCACAATACTTTAATGTGTGGTGAATTAGATTGTATTGAATTATATAATGCTTTTAAATTATTTCAAGATGAATTAGATACAGGTGAGGGTTGACCTAACAAAGATAATTATATAGGTACATCCATTACTTCAAAGTCATGTAAGTCTACTATTACAACCCTGATGGTGTAAAATTTTGACTTTCCACTCTAAGTGAATAATGAGCTTGAGGATACCCTAGAAGAGGTGCATTCTTTCTAGCATTACCTAAAGAAGACTTATCCTCTAATGAATAGGGAGTAGAAGAAACCTTTGATGACTTAAAATCCACCAAAATAATTTGACACTCCTCTTGATCCCATAGTTTAGATTAAGGTAAAAATAGGTTTTGAAGGGGCCCCAAAACCCTTTAACAAAATCATGAGAGATAAAACATTAACGTCCACCAGGAATGGAATTCCTAAAACATACTAAAAAATAGTATCTAAAATAGGTTATACAGGGACCTGAAACCACCAAAATAAACCAATAAAAGCAACCAAGTTTTACAAGGACCTGAAACCTAAACAAAACCTAAACAGCCTAAAATCTAGGTTTTACCTGAAACCTCAAACCCAAGAACTAGCATTGCCTGCACCCAATCCATCCACTTGATTGTCTGCCCATTCTTCCCCTCTACTAATCTTAGAGGAATTGATGCCATGGTAAACAAAACATCGTCGAAGAAATCCCCAATGTCAGGAAGCACATTAACATGACCCACGACCCTAGTCAACAGAAGGCAAAAACAAAAACTAGATCTAGACACCAAAGGCCAAATAGGCTTTAAAAACATGGTTTAAAATCAGACCATCTACTGCACAAGGTGCACCAACACAAAGGAAACAAATTTTCCCCCAGCCGTACACTATTACCAAGGCAAACTAGATCGAAATGGTAGTCTAACTCAGGCCAAAAAACCAAACCGAGATCCATCCATAATATGGGAATACGAGGTAAAAATAGAGTACCACACAATAAAATATATCCCAATACAAACCCATGCAAAAATTATCCTCCTCTATTGAAATCTCTCCTTCCATATAGAAAATGAATGAGATCCCTCCACATCCATGCAAATGATTACAATTTCAATGCCATCGTTCAGTCCCCAACAGACTCACTGTGCATCACGGGCATCAAGGCTAGGGTTTATTCATTAAGCTCTGTAGCTAAGCCTCGCTACCCACACTTGTAACATTACAGCTAGATCCTGACCCTTCTCCCCATGGTGACCTCCATTTAACACTATGCGGTTCCCCCGCAGGATTCTAATGACCTTCTCCCCGCGGTGGCCTCCATGAGACCTTGTGCGGCTCCCCCATGGGAGAAGATGTATCCTCTTGATCCCATTGTTGACAAAAATCTAGAACCTCCAAAGGGAAGTACCTCTAAAAATAATTCTGATTCTTCTAGTACTTCTACTAAGGGTGGATACAATATAGTTGAAGACACATAAAATATTAAATCTACCATTAATACATGAGTTAACTCAAATAATTGAGTAGAGAGACTTGTTACTTAAATCTCTATCTAAGAATCATAGTAAATCACCAAAGGCTACAAATGCCAATGTTGTTATGTACAGGAATAAAGTAGATGTTCCACCTTTATTGCTAACAGATAGAAATTTTGGTAAGAACTTGCATAATTATTTTCTAGATTTAGGTGTTTCTACCAATATCATGCCAAAATGTGTTTGTGAACAACTTGGTTTAACCCTAATTAAATATGATAGGGTTGTTACTTAGTTAGATAAATCTAGGGTGAAAGTAATTGAAGAATTGTTGAATGTTCATATGCAACTTGTTGCTGAGCCAAGGAAATAATAGTTTATAGACATCCAAGTGGTGGATATTCTTGATGATTATGGGATGATACTCAATAGTGATTAGATGAAGTATTTTAATAGTTAAATGTCCACTGACTATTCCCATACGTGGCTTCCATGGAAGGGAGTCCCAAATCAAATTTGAATTAAAATAGAGCCCAAGATGAAACATATGATCACTGAGTATAATGCTATAAATAAAAAGGTAAACATAGTCAACTCTTAGTTAGGAGTTTAAACTCTTATCACTTATAAGTTAATATCTTCATGTTATGCTTGGAATATGGAAATTATATTTTGATGGTCTAGTGTAGGAGTTGTTATAATCAATCCTCTTGGGAAAGAATATTATTCTTCTTAAAAAATTTAATTTTCATATACTAATAACTTGGAAAAATATGAGGCTTTAATCTTAGGACTACAATTTTTCATCAAGTGTAAGGTCAAAGACCTTCTAGTGTGTGGTGACTCTAAGCTAGTAGTTAACCAAGTTAGAAGTAAGTACCAGTGAAAATTGTCTTATCTTAAGAAAGTTTAGAGTTTAGGACTTGAAAGAGTACTTTGATGCTTTCAATATTATCTCAATCCCTAGGGAATAAAATATGATTATTGATGAGCTAGCCTCAATAGAAACCAATTTCATGGTAGTTCAAGATTCTAAACTTAGAAACCCTAGTATTGAGTTAGTTCCATGTCCCTCAGTCCCTGATAATGTTAACCATTTTCAAATATTCAATCATGACTAACATATTTTAGGCATTATGAATAGTTCAAAAGTATTTGCATCCCACATCATTCATGAGGTCAATGAAAATGATCTTAATGAAGGAAACATCGATGATAGAATTATGAAACTAAGGGACAATAAAATTCCCAAAGGCATAATTTCCTTAGAAAAATTATTTGATATAGATAAACTAGCTAAGACTATCAAAGTTCTAAAGTTTAATGGGAAATATTACAATGTAGTTGACCTAGGAAATCAAGGTCAACCCAAGCTATTTAATATTGGTATAAATTTTACTAATCTAGAGTTAAAAAGAGATAGAGTTATTAGCCAGGTATAGAGATGTTATAGCATGGTATTATGAGGACTAAAATATCCTTGATCCTAGAGTCATAACCAATACCATTCCACTACAGGAAGATTACAAGTCTTTTAGGCAAACTCAAAGGCTAGTCAACCATATCATAGAACCATTGATATACAGAAGGTCAAGAAGATATTAGATTCAAAGATAATATTTCCCATTAGACACTCCATTTAGGTAACTAACTTATTACTAGTTAGGAAGAAGAATAGGGAAATCAAATTGTGTGTAGACTTTATAAATATGAATAGATATTCTTAAAAGGACAATTATCCTTTACCTTCACTTGGCCAAGTCATTCAAATTGCTAGTTGTTCTATAATGATGTATTTTATTGATGGGTTTTTAGGATATAACCATATGTTTGTGAATAAGGAAGACAAATTAAAGACTACATTCAATACTAAGTGGGGCACTTTTTATTACAAAAATATGCCATTTGGGATAATAAATGTATGTATAAATTTTTAGAGAGATATGGACCATGCTTTCCATGTTCTAATAGGTAATTGAATTAGCATTTATATGGATTACCTAACTATGTCTTCTAAGAATATGAGGATCATATCATGTACTTGCAATAGGTTTTTGAATGATGTTGGAAGTATATAATTTCTATCAATCCCAAGAAAAGAATTTTATATGTTAGTAAGGGAAAAATTTTAGGACATGTTATAACTAAAGAGGAGATATATATAGACCATGATAGAGTAGATTCCATATCCAAGATAGAACCCCCTAATAGCAAAAAAGAATTGAAATCTTTCTCTGGGAAAATCAACTTTGTATGAAAGTTTATTTCTAGTTTTGAAAACATTGTGAGACCATTAAATGATATTTTGAAGAAGGATGCCAAGATCACATAAAATGAAGAAACAAGATAGGCCTTCAAGGATATAAAATAAGTAATAGTGCAGACACCAATGTTGATAAGTCTTGATTTTTTAAAGGATTTATATCCTTATTCTTTTATTTTTGACCATATAAGATTTGTTATCCTAAATAAAAAAAATATGGATGTGATCATCCTATTACATTCATGAGCACCAATTTTAAATTTTTTGAGTTAAACTATTCTCTAATTGATAAGAAAGCATGTGCTTTAGTTAAGGTAGTAAAGAAATTTAGGCACTATATACTTAAGAATAAAGATCATACAATATTACCTGAACTTGCTAATAAACTCATTATTATCCAATATGAACTTGGGGAAAGGAGAGGTAAATGAATTCTCATACTTCAAGAATATGATCTATAAATTAGGATGAACAAATTGGTAAGGTGCCAAGGATTAATTTAGTTAATTACTAACATCAATCCCAAGTTGAGTGTCATGTAGGTTAAATAACAAAGTTTTCAACCCAATAATTGTATGATATCATTGTTTATTTGATAATCAATGGTGCTTGTCTTTCAAGGTTGAGTAGAGATCAAAGGAGAGATTTAAGGCTCAAGGAAACACATTTTGTGATCAAAATGAAGTACTTTTCAAGAATAATTGTGAAGGAATATACATAAGATGTGTTTCTAAAGAGGAAATAGATTAGATCCTTAATAATATCCATGAAAATATTGGAAGTGAACACCCATCTAGAAGTAAAATAGCTCATAACATCCTTAGGGATGGTTATTATTGTCCTATAATCTTTAAATATTCTCATAAAAATGTGATAGAATGTCATCAGTGTCAGGTATTCAACACTAAATAACCCAAAGAAACCATGTCATTGAAGCCAATTATGATTGATAAACCTTTTTCTCTATGGGGATTCAATTTTTTGAGATTCATAAACCCCAATTCTTTAGATGAACATTAATATGTCCTCACTACTATTTATTACTACACCAGATTGATAGATGTAGTGGTAACCAAGCAATGTAGGATATAAGATGTGATTAAGTTCTTAGAGTAAAATATATGTATAAGATTTAGAACACTGATATCTATAGTTTTTGATAATGGGTATATGTTTATATCCATTGAAATGACTGAGTGGGCATATGATAATAACATTTTTATCAAGTTTCCATCAAATCATTACCATCAAGGTAATGGAGTCTCTGAATTAATGAACAAAATTTTGATGAAATATATAAATAAGTCTATTGTTGACAAACCAAGAACATGGCATAAGTTTCTCAAGTATGCTCTTTGGGTAGATAGAACTAGAGTCAAGAAAGATATAAAGACATCACCATTTTATATTATATATGGTCAAGAACCTATATTTCCCATCACTCTCAAGCTACCAACCTACAAGTTCATACAAGATTACATGGAAGAGGATAAATAATATATAGGTTTAAGTTTCTTGACACTATTCAAATGGAAGATGCAAGAGAGGACACTTTTTCCAATTTCAACAAACATAAACCATTGTGAAGAGATGGTTTAACAAAAATTCAAAAATTAGGGTGTTTAGATAAGGAAACCTTGTTCTTATTTGGGATAAAGCATCTGAGCCTAAGGGAAAGCATGGAAAATTCACTCCTTTATGGATTGGCCCCTATCATATTGTTGAGATACTAGGAATTTCAAGGACTTGTAGGGAACCGAGTTTACATTGCCAAAAAAAGAGAAATATCTCAAGCACTACTTCTATGATAGCTCACCTCAAGTCTATATGGAGTAATCTATAAGACTAGCTAGAGTTAGTGGAAGTAGGCTCAGATTAGGTTTCTTCCTTGATCCTATTTATAAATATTGCATGTAAATATTTGTTGGTTTGCTTAATTTTATACTTGTTTTGTGTTTTTTTCCATGCTTTCAATAAGTCTTTTCAAGACAATCCTCAATCTCCAATACATATAATTTCTCAAAAGTCAATAGTTTTGGAATACATGTATGACTCTTAGCCAATAGTTGATCATAGATTCTATGAATGTGATCTTGATTTTATGAATTTGAGAAAGTGGTAAGGAGTGATAACTAGGTTGGTTATTTCTAAAATCTTAAGCCTTATTCTAATCTAAATTTAGTTCAAATAAGGATTTCACATGTTGAGTGAAAATCTAAATTATTGAGACAAAGTCATGTTAACACTTACAAAACATTATTTCTTGGGAGGAAGTTTATGACCAAGGATGATTTTTTTAAGATCAAACATCTAAAAATTACTAAAACCTAGCTAAATTCTAGTTCCCAAACTTTTTTGGATAGCTAAATATATTTGAAAAATACAAAAATAAGAGCTTTATTAGAAATTCATAAGCTTTGTAAGGAAAGGTGATTTGAGTAACCTCCATCAGGGATATGGACACTTAGATGGTAGTGGAGCAAGCCCTAGAGTGGATCCAAAGGTATCTCTATTAGGGCTATGGATGCCTGGATGATAGTAGAGCAATGCCCAGGCTTTCCCTATTTATAAAGCATGATTCTTAATCAACATCTAAATATGATATAATTGAATTTTAATGATCAAGGTCATGAAATCTAAAATTATGATTTAAATCACATGGCAATCAGTCAAGGAATCAAAATCACACATATAACATGACTATGTTTTGGTGTTTGATCCTAATTTTGTATGTGTAAGACTTGTTGTGATCATGAATTATTATTAATAATCATACCTAATCATATGGAATGATTATTCTAGCTATTAGTTCAACCTAGATTATTTGAGTTCTAATATATGGCAATGTTTCCCCGAAAAGTCACCATTTTTTAAGGCTAACATACCCCATTTTTGAAAAATAGGGACACTTATTTAAAATATAGCAAATTTGTACTAAGGATTGGATTTTCCACTTGATCAGATCACCATTAGCATATTAGCACATTACCTTTATTTAAAGATCATCCAAACCAATGGTTTGTCTGACATATTTAAATATGATCCTTGTTTTATTCTATATAATGTTGGTAATGGTTGCCTCTTATGTTTCAAGGTTTCAAGTTCAATGATGTCCCAATTTTATGTTGACCCCATTTATTAAACCCTTAGTCTAATTGAATTGAATTCAAATTTATGTGGGACTTAATTTTCACGTGAGCATTTAATAATGTCATAAACTTAGTCTAAAGTTTTATCCTAAGGTTATAATCATGTTTATTAACACAATTAAAACCTTAGGCTTAAAAAAACTTTGTCATAAGTTCTCTATATTTCTATAAATCCCGTAGTCTATTTTATCATCCACCTAGACTACTTAAATGTGGGGGAACTTTATTATGTTCTAAACATAGCCTAAATCCTTATCCTAAAGTTTTAATTGTATTTATTAATATAATAGAAACTTTAAGCTAAAAATTTATCCTAAGTCATTTTATTCCCAAAGCCCTAAATTAATTATTTTCATTACCCATAATATCAATGCAAAGATGACACATGGTAAGATCTCAGAGCTTAAGTAAAAGATCGATAGTATGCATACATCTACCCAAGTCAAATTTTCAAATCTCAAAGATAAAACATGACAATGATAAGTGTCACAACCATATTATATGGAATAGAGTTAGGTGAATCAAGATCAATGGATCATGTTGAAGTGTATAAAAAAGATCTAATGGTATGTATGGAACAAGTTTAGCAGCAAGTAGATCATAATCAACGGTGCATGTTGATCTATGCAAAATATATCTAATGATGGATAGTAAAGTCAACAAGTCAAGCATCCCATAAAGGAATTAGAATAACCAAGCATGTTTAACCTCTTAGATTGAGATCAATGGTGTGCATTGATTCATGCAAAGAAGATCCAATACTACAAGATTAAACTGACTTTTAAAGAGCCTAGAATGAATGTAGTAACAACACATGTTTCAACCATGATTAATCAAATAGATATTGACCAATGGTATTTAATCTCCCAAATCATGATAAAAAATGAGGAAAATGTGGAGTTTTCCATGAGTCCAGATCCAATGAGGGTCTACCACATGGTGCAAAGATGTTAAAAAATGGTGTGTGTTCATAATAAACATAAAAGGCCCATGGTTATATTTCATGGTATGATCTTAGATTCCCCTACCAAAGATCAATGGTCTATGATAATTCAAATCTAGAGGACTCATTTGAATATCAAAAAAGTGTATTTAATTAAATTATAGGATTGTATGAGGTATTGACATGTGTCCAAAAATGACAAATGATAACATTTAGAAATTAATAAATAGTATGACATGGTGGAACCACATAAGAAACATAAGTTAGTTCAAAATATTTAGTGGATTCACAAATAGGGAAGGTATAAATAAGAAATCCAAGAAAAATCTAAGGCATGAATCTATGTTCAAACTCGATTACCTCCATTGAAGCTTTGCATAAACCTTCAAGAAATACCTAAGTGTATGGAATCCCTAATTTTTCCCTATTTTCATTATGATCAAGTAAAGGATAATTGAATTATTTTCTACACTAAGATAATTCAATCAAGAAATAAATTACAATCCACTCATGAGAAATTTGGTAAAATTCATAGAAATGTTGGCTCAAAATATTATTTCAAAGGAAGATGTAGATTTGTACTTAACAATAGATGCTGAAGGTCATATTTTAAAGGATATTGAGTTCAATGCTTTTTCCTCGAACACAAGAGACAATAACTAGTCAAAATTATTCTTGAATATCTAAAAATCAACTAGCCATCATCTAGAAATAGGAGAAAAATTATTGACCAAGAGACTATATGATGATATAGTTTCAATTCAAATAACCAACCTTCATTATGAAGTAGAAAAAAATGAGGTGATCCATTGTAATGATACTTTTTCTCCTATTTTATAATAAACTAAGATAGATAAGGGCATGATAATTAATGAACACAATTTGAGAAAAGTAGCTTATATTTATACTATTGCATTTGAGCCATATTATAAACTTCAAAGACCCCAAATTAACCTAGCATCGATCAAAGCCTTGGAAAAAGAGAATAATTTTATTGATACCCTTTCCATGTGGCTATATTTTCGAAACTAGGTCTTTTGGACTTTAACAAAAACATCCATATTTGGTAATTTAGACCTGGGGTTAGTATGATAATGACTATGTTGAATAGACTATGTGTAAATTCCAACACTACATACGTAGACCCAATATGAGTGCCCATAGTCTAATTTATGGTTAATAAGTCAAAATTTTCCCCTCTAGGTGAGATAATAAGAATCTCATTGAGTAGGTAGATCTTTGCAATTAGGCACAAAAAGAAGAGACAATTTTTCATTATGTCATATCTTCTAGATGCTTTATGTGTAAGTACAAAAATCCCAAATAAAATGGAATGGTCATAAAATGGGACACAAATATTCTCCCAATATTACTCCAAGATTCACATCTATAAATATAGAGATCACATTCAATTTATATGTGACTTCATCTACCCTACCCTAAGGGAATCCATAAATGGCATTCTAATGTCAATAATTAGCTCACCGATAAAAAAATCTATTAAATCTATGGGTAATATATGGATATATCAAGACTACAACATGATAAGGGTTGAGGGAACACAAATTTCTCCTCTCAGACTACCTATTCATGTTGTATACAAGTTAGTTTAATTGAAGGTTGTATACTAGCTAATCCATGGCATTAATGGTCTCTTTAAGGCCAAAAAGAGGAACTATTCTTCAACTTCCCCATGACAATTGAAAAGACCATATTCAAGCAGTGGGATAATATTAAGTTTCATCAAAACATAAAACATATTTTAGACTACAGATTGATGAGCTCAAGTATTGGGATCCTTATGTAAAAGTCAAAGCACATTTGAAAAATAAAAGAATTCTCAATGTGCCCTATGATCATGAGCCTAGGGTCTTTCACCCTATTTACACCAAGGCATCATCCTACTTTGAAGTGACCAAGAGATTGAAGGAACACAACTTGAAGCCTAATTCAAGATTAGAAAGAAATAAAAAAATGGATGATATATGGAAATTGGGACACTGACAATATCATTTAATCAATGGTGAATCCTCTAGACCTCCATCAGTTAATATACAAGCAAAAGTTCAAATGAAGCACAAGCTTGAAGAAAGAAGGCCACATAAAATAGCTTTTATCTCATCAATTTATGAACTTCCCAAGGTAACAAAACAAGAATTACATCAAGAATAAATACATATGATATCCATAGATCCTCAAGAATCTATTCAAGATGTTTTGAAAATTTTATCTATAACATACATAGATTAAGATGATGAGGAAGCCCAAGTGGAGGAAATAAAGGAAGAGAAAAGGAAATAAATGACATTGGACTTAGATATAGATGACACCCATAAGAGGAAAGTTGAGATAACCATTATTCCCAAAATAAAGAAACCCAAAGTGAATATCACTGCTCTAAGTTAAGTTAACCTATTAAGTGAACAAAACTTGTTGTATGGTCCACCCATTCTATAATGATTTTTATATGATCCTAGATTATAGAAAAATCCTAATATGCATCATACTTGGTCTATGATGAAATCGATTAACATCCCTATGCATCCATAAATGAAGCTCTAGATAGTTGTTTTGCAAAAGGAAGAGGCTACAAGATTAATTACACCAGCTAACACAACAACTTCAAACAAAATGGAGGTCCTATCCCCACAAGTGACTCAATACAAATTTGGAGTCAAATTTGACCCAAAGACTACTGGATTGCTAAGGGTAATTGATAAAAATATCATGGTAGGTGGTGAGGAGATCACATACCAAAGGGTAGATCCATTGACCAATTCAACTCAAAAATAAGGACATAGGCCTATAAAAGATCCTATCTTTAAAGAGGGTCCCTTTGAGCTAGCCCAAACACAGATAAAGTAGTTATAGGTAGCTATAGAGAGTATGAAACAACAAAATAACTTAGAGAAATAGGCTATCTTATCTATTATAGAATCTAGGATTAATATGTTTGAAGCTACTTTTTATGACATGTTAAAATATTTAAAATCTATGAGGTATAAGTAGGATGTAGTGAAAAAATAATAGACTATGGCCAAAATCCTAGTATCTCAATGGTAAAATTCATACAACAAGGTGAAGGACTTGGTTACTATTCTGATAGAAGATCAAATCCCTAATTTCAATATAATCAGCCAAGGCCACTTGAGCATGGCTATGTTTATATTAACAGAAAAGACCAAGAGATTGAGAAAATAGACCAAGAGTCTAGATGATCTTTTTGAGGATGGCATAGTTAGAGATCAGAATGCGGAATAGTTTATAGAGTTTGATCACATACCCACTACACTTAGTCCAATTGGCTTAATCATTGATGATGAGTTCAAGTATAGAGTTGGAAAAGTCATGTAGGAGGTAATAAATAAATTCCAAGTAATGATAGGGGTTGATAATAATATGACCCTGGACATGATCTTAAATGTAGAGGAGAATATTGGTGAATTCAAGAGCATCATAGAAGTGCTAGATAGAGATGATAAGGACTTTATAGTCCTATCAAATCATGGAGATGAGTTGTTAGTGGAACCTATCATCAACCTCAATTTGCTTGATGGACAACATGAAAAGACAATGAAGATCCTACAACAAAAACAAGAGGCCTCAATAGCAATGGAGACCTAAAGTTAAATTAGTTGACGTAAATATATTGTTTTGTAATTTGATATCTGTAACCTTTTGAAAAGAAAACATTATTTTTGTAAATGCATGTGAAACTTGTACAACACATCACCTATAGGTCAGTCCATTAAGAAATGTCATAGTTCTTGAACATTGTATAAATGACACCTATCTATGACACATCAACAATTGTAATTTGTAAAGACTAACATACCTTGTTAATTTTCTATATAATGGGTACTGTCAATTATAAAAATATAGGGAGTTTCAAACAAGAAAACTTTGTGTAAAGCTTTGAGTAGTCAATGCACGTAGAGAGTTATAAAAATTTTGTCTCATTTATTTGTGTGATTGATATCATGGTTATTCTCTCACTTATCTAGTCTAATATTCATATTTAGATCATTCTTATGAATTCTTGATGTGCACCTTTTAAATTCAGAGTTGTCAGTTTGTTCTAATGGTAATTTGATTGAAAGTTTTTAGGATCATTTAATTTCCTTTACTCATATTGTAGATGTGCTTATGTTATTTTCTTAAAATGGTAAGTTTTTAAAGTTAATCTAGTTCTTATTTACATTATTTCTACATTCTTAGATATTTTCCTAATGTGTGATAGGATTTGAGCTTAAGTTATTTCATTTCATACATTGGTTTTAAGTACATGTTTAAATGAAATATGAACTTTGTCATTATGTTTGTAATCAAGATCATCAACATATTTATTCTCTACCTTACCCTTAATTTTGTTTATTTTTTTATCAATTCACTTTAGATTAATTTACACTATAAATATACATATTATCTTAGATTTTAGATTTATTCTTTAAGCATAATTAACCTCACTTAGTCTATATTACTTTCATTTTCACAAGTTGGCTATTAGGCCATGATTTTTCCCAATAACCAAACATTATAAATTTTGTGAAATACTTCACTTGTTCTATCCTTATTCCACTAAAGATATCAAAAATATCACAACATGTAACTCATGCATTAGATTCTTTGAATCCAAAAATAAGTAGTGATTCTTAAAAACTATAAACCACTTTTGGTATACTTTTAGGCATCAAAATATAGAAATAGGATGAGCCACTTGTGTCAACAACACTTAATAAAAAAAAATTAAGAAAGGAAAACAAGTGAACAAAAGGAAATAACAACAAAGAAGGAAACTAACTTAACGATATACAAGGTAAAGTTCAGTAAATTAGTTAAAATGTTTCAAGTCATTTTAATTAATTAGAATCCCTAATGCATTTCCTTCTCCATCATCCAAATTGAATGCATTACTTTGTCTATCACCAATGATGTAAAATGGCCCCTCCATAAGGAATCAAATTTTTCATGTTGGCATGGATTAATGGCCCTTTGATCATATTTGAGGACCAAGTCCTCTGGTTTAAATCCTAGGTCTAATAATTTATTATCAAACCATTTCTTAACTTCTTGCTATCAGATAACCTTCACATTTCTCACTTGCTATTTTTCTTCTTAGAGTTTTAAAAGTTATAAGGTGGTAATTTTTATTAATATGGTCATGACCACTTCCTTCCCGTATACTAGTTCATATGGGTATGTCTTAAGGATTTACTTGGGAGTAATTTGGTTAGCCCATAGGGACATTTTTACATCTATATAAAATTCCTTTTATTTTCCAACACCCATCCATTTGATCAGCCTAATGAGATTCTTATTTTTTGATTCAGCCAACTCATTCCCTTGTGGGTAGTAGTTGGGTGAAGTCTTTGGGAAAATACCATTTTAGAGTACAAATTTTAAAATATTGGAGCTGAGGAAGGATTTTTCATTATAAAAAATTATCATTTTTAGTGGGATAAACCTTGCTACAATCTCCTTTAATAAATTTAGGATCACATTCTCAGTTGACTCTTTCATCGGGGCTAATTTGATTTACCTAGTGAAGTATTCAATAGATGTAAGTATCAATTTGTGGCCTACATTAGAGATGAGATTGATCATCTTGATGAAATACAAGCCTCACTATGTGAAGGGTTCATTAGCCACAATTGGATTTAATAACATGGCTAGATTCTTTCACTTGCACATAACAAATTGACATTGTTACCATTTCTTAACTACTTGATAGCATTTTGAAAACATGGTTGGAAATTATTATCCTACATGCATGATGTTGGTCATGGTGGCTTTTGCTGAAGGAACATGGAAATCTGGAAGGGTGGAGTGTATATCCTAGATGATCTTCTTAGCTTGGTAATTTTTAATGTATCAAAGTAGATCTTCATCAAAGTCTCTCTTGAATAGGACTCCCTAGACTAGCATGTAGCTAGACCCTTACAACTTATAGGATCAATTTTTTTGTGTAGGGATACCATCAATATATTACCTAGTTTTCATGAATTGGTTTTTGTTAGTAACCCAAGACCCTTGAGTTTCATATTGATTCAGTAGAACCATTTTCAATGTGTCTTATCTTTATATAAGGGCATCTATGTATTGGGCCAAGTATTCATAGAGTCCTCTTCCCTAGATCACCTTTGTTGGCCTAAATTCAATATTCTAGGATGTTGGTGATCTAATTAGCCCTTTTTTTAGAGATATCTCCTTCCATTATATATTCCGTGATGCTATAATACACCACATACACCATTATATTATTTCCCACCATAAGGTGCCAAATTTTTTTAAGTCCCTTGACAATGGAGAAATCATGTTTTTCAATAAAATTATACTTGGTCTCATACTCATGCAAGGTTATTTAATAGAAAGTGATCAGGTGCTCACTTCTTCCTTCTTCCTCATTTTGAGTTAGCACAACCACCAGGATATGCTCCCTCCCATAGAATACATGTTAAATTCTTTGGAGAAGTTAGGATTGACTAGAATAGGGGTAGTTTATATCAGTTATTTAATTTTTTCAAATGCAACTCTTCCTTTTGTAGTTCATTTAAAGGGCTGGTCTTTCTTTAGCATTTTTCATGATTGACCTTACCAATCATATGAAGTTGGATATGAACTTGCTAATGAAATTGATCTTTCCCAAGAAATTTTAGACCCCCTTCTTATTTATTGGCAAGGCTAAGTCCCTGATGGATTTTACTCTTTCTGGATCAATGGAGATCCCTTCTTTAGAAACCATGTATTTGAATAACTTGCCTTGAAAAAATATGAAAATACATTTCTTGGGGTTAAAAGACACCTCAAACTCTTAGAATTTTTAAAAAAACCTTCTTCAAATGATCAAAATGATCTTCCTTCTTCTTGGAAAATATAGGGAGATCATCCAAGTATATGAGGATGATCTTATTGGTTAGGATTTCAAAGGTTATATCCATAACCCACTAAAAATTAGCCCTTGCATTGGAGAGGTCAAAAGGAATATTCACATAAATGAAGGTTCCCCACTTTATGGTGAAAGTGATCTTAGGTTGATCTTCTTCATTGACCCACACTTGGTTGTATCCTAAGAATCCATCTAATAGAGAGAAAATTTCTACACCCACTATTATCTAGAGGATTTGTTCTATTAAAGGAAGGGGGTAATGATCCTTAAGGGATTATTTATTTAAGTCCTAAAATCCATGCACAACCTTATCTCTCCATTTTTATTTCTTACTGGAACCAAGTTAGATACCCAAGTTGAATGGGTATATGATTCATGAGTTGATTAATTTGCTCAATTTTTGAGCCATGAGAGACTCAATCTTTAGTTTTACCAACTTTTCATTTTGACAGATAGGCTTGGCTCCTTCTACCAAGTATATGGTGTGTTGGATGACCTCATAGTCATACCCTTTCAAATCATCATAGGTCCATGCCATGACCCCTTCATACTTTTTGTAGAAAGAAATCAATTTATCCTTATCTTCTTATGGAACTTCCTTCCCAACCTTTAGTTTTCTTTCATCCTTGACATCAAAATTAGAGTATTCACCTTTATCTACAACAAACATCCATTTATTTTTCCTCACATCATCATAATTAAATAAATTATATAGGGTAATTAAAACTTTTATAAGTTTATTATATTTCATTTAAATGATCTAGTCCCCATAGGCTTCCTCAATCTCTAGGTACAACTTCTCTATAAATTTGCATGATTGTTGAAGGAACATGGAAATCTAGGTGTCACTTTTAAACACTTACCGATTATAGTCATTGTCATGAATAATGTGTCTGATGATTAACCACACTACATGTTTATTTATGAACAAATCTATTCCTAGATCAAACTGGTAACTCATCATCACCATCCTATCTACCTCCACATTCATGGCCTTAGGGATGATAATAATATTAAAATATTTGAATGATTCATTCAAATCCCATATCTAGTGGTGGTAAGACCTCATGTGTACATTATTTATAAATACAACCCCTCTCACCTATCTTACCACTAATTCATAATCTTTGAATACTATTAGTTACTTTATGCCCATACACTCGGTAAGGCTAAGGCCATGGACTAGTGTTTTATATTTGAATTCTTTTTTTGTGAAGCTAAATTGAAATCAAAACTAATGGAGTTTATCTTTTTAGAAAAATATACTAGCTATATGCCTACTCCAGAGCTAGTTTTTTACTTCACACCATCAAACTATAGAGTCCAAAATTTAGACTCATTTTTAGGCTCATTGCTTTGATCATCCTCCTTCATGACCTTGGGGATAGCCTAATATAAATCATGAATTACATAGGTCCCAAGGTTAAAGGGATAAATTATTTCTAATGGATCATTTTAAATAAATTCATTAATGAGGACTTCTTTTGGGTTCTTATTGTATACCACTCTTTCTTCTTCAATCATTTCTATGTAATGCATCTCCCTCTTTGATAATCAAGTGTGCATCACTTCGAAGTTCATCATAGAAAAAATTGTTATGTGTTCTAGGTGTAGTGTCTTAGACAACACCTTTAATTTCAAGCCATATTTGGTCCTCAAGATCAAGTGGGAACAATCCAATGATAGGTATCTACCTATCTTGGTGGTGAAATATCCTAACAGACATAGCCCAAGGACTAGTAGGATGTTTATCATTATAACATATTATGATATAGTAATGTTGTGACAAGAATATAAGGTGAGGGGAGGAGCCTTGATGATACCTATGGTTTAAAATTTCTACCCATCCAAATACATTACTCCTTTATTCAAAGGCTCATACTTTAGTTATAGCACGTCTACAATCTACTCAGGCATCACCATGGTGATCACACCTAAATTGATCATTGAATTTTGCAATAACTTCTTCCCCATGATAAGCATTAAATAAAATTAGGTAGGTTTTATCTTTCTTAACTTGTCTTTGAAGTTGATGAATGCAAATGATGCTTGGGGTTATGTACTTGTGCTGGCTTCCTTTCCTTTTGTTTGTACAGGTTTTATAACTAGTTTTCTTCATGTGGGCTTCTCTCGATCCTCTAAAGGTTCTTTCAACAAGGATTTCTACTCATGAATAGATAAGACATGTCATAGGGGAACATTAGTGGGAGATTTATTTATCTATTATACTACATTGTATGGATTTTGTGGTTAGACCTTGGGTTCCATTAGCTTATTTTGTGTTATTTAATTCTATTTTTGATAAGTTATAGGTGGAGGTTGGGGTCCAAAACTATTCTTGAAAGTCACTTTAGGCCTTGTGAATGATTTTTAGGTCTCATTCGGTCTCTTCTTGGATTAGGTGAAATTGTCTGACTAGACTTATGGGACCTTCAATACTAGGATCTCATTTGCATAGACCACATCCTCACCATATACCTAGGATAAAAGTGCATGTTCAAAGGCCATCTCCTCTTCTTTTTCTAAGGACATCCCTTAGATCGACACCATTAAGATGACATTATCAACACTCGAGGACTAATATTTGTAAGAAGCTAAATAAAGTGTATTCCTTTTCCTTAATTGTTTTGAGACATTTTATTGTAGATTACCTCTTAGGAAATTTTGAGGTGTAGTCACATCATTGCATGGGAATCACCATGAATTCAAATCATCTACCAGGTTTTTTTGGTTTGTGACCAATTCTTTATTTACATTTTCTAAGACCATTTTAAAAATGGTTAGGAAAAAAAACAATTTGATTCATGGGTCACATATGATGGTTCAAGACTTGATGATTTTTTGCTTGATCATTCAACCTCTTCCTCTCCTAGTATTGGTTATTATAGTAGGGTGCTCTCCTTTCTTGGTAATTTTGGAAAAAAGGTTTTAGGGGCATTTCCTACTTCCTTTTAAGGTTTATTATCTCATTAGAGAAGTTCTACAAGATTCTATGCATGTCATTCATCTTTATGTCTAGTGAGGATGAAGAAGATGTGTTTGCTTGAGTAGGTGGATATACATACATGAAAGGCAGTATTTATGAGGTGCTTGAGACTTCTTCTTATGGCAGCATCAATATTTCTAAGAATATTAGCATTGGTGTATGAGGAGGAAGCTTCTTAGTGTCTACCAAGCTATTCTTAGGTCTAACTACTAGCTAATATGCATCTAGCAGTGTCTACCCTCTAAGAGACTAAATCATGAAAACTATGTTTGAGTTGAAGGGTTTTAGATAAAATAAAATAGTCATACATACAAGTGGTTGAGTATTTATTGGGATCCTTTTCTATGTATTATAAAACTTGGTATTAAAATTAATAATAGCCTCTTGTGGGGATCTTTTTTTAGTGATTAGTTGTTGTAAGAGAGATGAAAGGTTTGACTTCTCATTGAATCAATCAAAGAACTTAGTACCCAAGTAATCCCAAGTGGTGATGGAGTTAGGTAGTAGGGACTAGTATTAGTCAAGAGCTCACTGTTTGAAAGAGGAGGCTAGTAGCCTTAGATCTATATTATATTATGTGACATGATGTATAATACAGATGTTTGTAACATCTTGAAGATGTTTCACCATGATTTTGAAATATTCCCCTAAGAATTTGGGGAGTGCCTTCAATGCATTAGTTGGAATAGGATCCCACATAGCTAGGGATACTAGAGGGATGATTGGGATACCATTATTCCATGCAATGAAATTCCTTGATTATCCTTAGATGGCCATCTATTGTGGTTGTTACATCGCACTAGCTCCTATGGTCATTTGGTGAGCTGGGGCTACAAAAGGTGTTGTTAACAAGATTGGGTTATTTACTATTTGTGACCTTGTAATGGGCCTATGGCTCATAAAATCTATATTCTAATTAGGTGATTATGGGATCAAGTCCCACTAGGTGTGATATAAAATAAAAAATATTGATACCTAAAACTCTCACTCTAGGTGAATAACCTTCTACAAGAAGGTTTACAAATGTGGGATTCAAATGTGGTCTATAAATCAACCTTTGGGGTTTTATAAGTTGGCTCTTTGAATTTATTTGGGGATGAAAATGGGGAGAAATAAACACAAATAAGTGAAATAAATCTATCTAAGGCAATGCACCAAGAGTTTTTTAGAATATAAATCTATAATTTCATAAAATAGCTTGAATCTTCAAACTTCATAGATAATGAAAGGAACATATGCATGAATTCAAGTTTATAATGTAAATAAGAACCAATACTATAGAAGCAAAGAATGGAAATTATATGTGTGTGTGTGTGTGTGTGTGTGTGTGTGTGTGTGTGTGTGTGTGTGTGTGTGTGTGTGTGTGTGTGTGTGTGTGTGTGTGTGTGTGTATGTATATATATATGCATATATATATATATATATATATATATATATATATATATATATATATATATATATATATATATATATATATATATATATATATATATATATATATATATGTATATTCACTCAGTTTGACATAGAATACTACATATTATTCATTAGTGGGTAAACATCATATAAGAGGCCAAAAGGCATAGTATACAATATTTGATATTTCCTATGAGGGGCACTTATTAAGGTCATAGAATGAAAAATGCTATCTACTAATAGTTATATTCTAAAAACTAAAACAATTATAAAATGGCTACTCTTGATAATAGTTGAAACAAACAATCCACAACCATCTTTGGTACAAAAGAAAAAATCCCTACTTATATAAGTGCAATAACCTCTTGAGAGAAAGACACCTAGTACTAGGCACTCGTGCCCATGATGAGGTTGTTGCAACTAGTTGGGAAGTTATGGATCATGAGAGCAGTTTGTCTTCTAAATCCTATATATGGTGTAATTTCAATGCCTTATGATACCCATGATTCTTAGAAAAATCATGGTGGTAACATGTGTCTACCTCCAAAATGCTTTTGTATTACTTTTAAAAATGGGGGCCCACTTGCATTGGCCAATGGTGTAACTCTTAGGTCTAAAAAGAGAAACCTTTCCTTAGATGAGTGCCATGATGCCACATGGAAGGTTCACCTCTTCTTCATTATAATTTCCTAGTGGGACCCCTTTCCTTCTTTGTCAATCAATGGTACTGCCTAAAGCTATAACAAAAGGAACCTTTGATCCTAATGAGCATCATCATGCCATGTGGAGGCCTAACACTTATCCTTGAGAACCCGATCATTCTTTTGTAAAAATGAGCATGAGGGTACCATGTGGAAAATCCACATTCCTATTCATTATAATAGTGGGCCCTATTTACTACACCCATCAACTAATGTTGTTATGTGAAATCTTAAAAAAAAAAAATCCCTTGGTTGAGCACCCATTCCCCACAAGGAGAGTTGGTGTTTCTCCTAGGTGAACTAAGAACTTCTTGAGTTGAACAAGTACTGGGTGACCATGTGGTAGCTAAGAAAGGAAGTTGAGACTTAATCAAAATACAAAAATGGACCCAAGAAGTTTGAGGTTGAGACTTGGGTTTCCTAACTCACTAAACATATTATAGATAAAATGCCAATTATTTTAAAATATAAAAAGTGTGGATCACAATCCATAAAAACACTCATACAAGTCTGTGCCAAATAGGCAATCTAGTTATGCTAAAGGGAGGAGACCTAGTCATCTAAGTGAAGTAGAATTATAGGTGTTTTATGTTTTTAAGCATGGATCATGGTATGGTATTTTATTTTAGGCTTGAATAAGACTCACTCAGTCATCTTGAAGGTCTCATTCTATCTTCATAATCATTTAAATAGTGAGTAGGCAAGAGACTTGGATAATTATCTAACATGCCTACTTAACCAACAAAGGAGGATGTTCATAAACATAAAGGGCTGGTATGGAGTAAAATCATGGCCACTAAATTATATAACTACCTCATGAAGTGAGTAGACCCATTTCCTATTCACCATGAAGACTATATAAAATATTCCAAATCAAGTTGGTATGCAAAGAGGAAGAGGTTGTTAAATGCTTCGTGGAGGAGGTCTAATTAATCCAATTTGATGATTTGTAACTATCAGAAGGAGAGTTAATTAACAAAATTTAGTTTTCAAATTCTCTTTATGGGGTTAACCTTGGCTAAAATAAATTTCAACACCTTAAAAATTCTCATTGAATACACTAGTCAACCTAGGCAACACATGGAGGAGTGTGAAGGGATGATTGTAACATCCAATTGAAGGGATTTTGGATATTAATTACCTCTTCATTAAATTTATATTCCTAATTATCTTCTCATTCTTTTCCACTCTTATATATATTAAGGACCTTAGGCCATTATAATTATCCCTTGGTTGGGTGTAATGAAACTCTACCATTTTGTATCTTGAGAACCTCTTTTGAATAAATAAAAGAACAAATATTTACATGTTTCTTTGATAAAATTAGTGTGTTATGGTTTATTGATTTGAATAAAGTTTTATATTATCCTCCTATTTATTTCCTCTACTTCACGTAGTTTCTAGAATGAAATTATATGTAGGTCATGTGATGTGTAAAAGTGTTGGTAGTTATGTTGAAAAGTAAGTTGTTTGATAGTGCCTCAAGTAGACCTATTTTCCATTACCTCCAGGTCATAGGTATACACCATATCATTCATATTAAATATTTATTTCTAAGAGTTAATTAAGAATCTTTTCTTATTCATAGTTATTTACTTGATTCATGAAGTGTTGGTTGAAGATCAGTTAGAGTAGAGAAATCAATATTGGTTATGTTGTCAGTCAATCTTGTCCCCTAGAGAGGTTGTTTAATATGTTAAAGGTAACATAAATAAGAGGGAAGATTTAATTAGTGATGCTATATAATCTAATTCTAGTCCCAAACTCTCAATCATTCAACACATATAATCATGAAGCATACAAATTAACCATTATAGTGAATAAAGAAGATATATCATGATCAAGCATATAACACATGACATATGTGAGAAACCCTATTGGGTAATAATACCCACTAAACCCTATAAGATTTAATATAGTCCTATAATGACAAGATATAAATTATAAAAGAACCAATTGATCAAGGAACACCCATCCTTTAATTTAGTGAGACACTAGTCCCACAAGGAGTTACTACCCCTATCTAGCTAAGTACCCACAACAACTAGACATTTTAACAAGTTTTTCCTTGCAAAGAGGAACCAACCCCATATCTAATGAAGCACCCACCTAGACAAATTTAATAAATCATCTTGAAAACCTATTTCTACTATTCAAATGATGATGACCACCTTCACTCTTTCATCCAAACATTCTCAAGGGCTTACTCACTTAATCTACCTCTTCTAATCTCATTAGGTATAATGACTTGTGTATCCACCTAAATTATATTAATTAGATAAATATGAATAATTAAATTTTCTCTTTGATTGTCCTCACTAACTTATACCTTCTCTTTCAAATCTTCTCTACTTCACTTAACTCCACAATTCATCAACTAACATAATTAGTCTAGTTAGACCTGGTACTTATATCACTCTCTTCTTTTAATCCATATTGGTCAGTCAAGATGATTTATAAATTTGAAACAAGATTAAAATAGGTCCATAAACACATTACATGCGAGAAACACACTGTTCATAGGTTGGCCATTACCTCATTAGAACCAAACCACCATTAGATCTTGGTGAGATCTAAAACAATTAGGCCTTCATACTCACACATTACATGTGAGAATAAATATACCACCTTCATCCTTTACCAATGATTGAAACACATTAAACCTATCTCCAATATCTCCTTGTTCACTCTCATATGGGTCCATGCCACCTAAAACACCAAATCAACACTTGAAACTACCAATTATGTCTCCTCACTCTTTAGGCCTTCATACACAATAAACATAGTCTCAAAATTTTGAAGTAACTACTAAAATATTTCACATATATATATGATTAGATAACATGGGTGAAACATTTATGACGTAAAAAAAACCTTCGTGTGCTTTAGATAACTCAACACAATCTCTAAGAACTCAAAACAAATCTCTCAAAATGACTATTGAGATTGGTCATATACAATAAAAATACAATCAAGCTATTTTGACTCTCCATATCTTATCAAGGGAATATCATGAAAAAAATGCCTTATTATAAACCTTTTATACTTATATAACATATCCATACTCATTTTGTTCTTCAATTCTACTCATAACTCTACAAACTCACTTCTACAAAATGGTCACTCAAATGATCTATAGCCTCCAACAAACACAATCAACATTTAGAGATTTTTTAATACTAAGATGGATTGGTAAAACCTCAAAAATAATCATATATGGTTATAATTTAGTATAAAACACTCTTAAATATTTATTTAATCTTGAAATATCAAAATGCCATCAATAAAACATCAAATATCCTCCTCGGGTCCCTTACAGAACATGGTCAAACCTTCAATCAACTTTGGATCTCAATATTTACAATTGTATAAATATTAAAATCTTATAATCAAATTTTATAGATGTGCCTTTAAGTACTTTTTAAATTCAATTTTTAGACCAATAATAAATTTTTCCTATATCAAAAGATATTCATAAAATAGTACAAACTAGTTTTTCCTAAGTTAAATTCAAATACCAATGGTCATTGGTTAATGCAGAATCATCTAACACTTGTATTTATATTTTTATCCATAAAATATTTATAATATACACTCAATAAATCTCCTTAAGATTTTTCTAGCTTTAACTCTCATCATTCACCATATATCTTTGATCCTCGCTTCCAAGACCATGCCACTTGGCAATCCCACATGCCTTCTATGCACCCTACAATCAGTCTTCAATGATCTTTCACCACTTGGTAGCCTTGCATGCCTTATAAGCATTCTATTGACTTATTGACTTAATATGCACCATTTATCTTTCTCTTCATGATTTAACATGCTCTATTGATATTCAATCTACTTGATCAAATACACACAATTGATTTACTTCATAGATCTCTATGATTATGACACATATTTATCACATTCATTCTTAGGATGTTTTACTTATTTTATTTTATATCACCATTTATCACTATATGACAAGCTTAACACTTGCCATTAGATCCTTATCTAGTTAGATTAATATATCACCATAGATCTTTATCTACTTAATCACTTTCTCATTATTAGATCTTCATTTGTCAATTTAGATGCTCACCATTGGATCTTTATCGTTAAGATTAAACACTCATCATAAATATTTTATATCACAAATTTGGCTAAGTATGGTAACTTAGTTAACTCTACCTTAGAAGCTTACTCTACACCTTAATAACTTTTGATATACACCATGCCCAAACCTAAATTTTGAACCACATGATCACCTTTCATAGGGGAATTAATCCATGTATCAAAATACTCTTGAAACCTTCACTTGTATGAAATATGATGTCATCAAAATTATTACTTATATTTATCAATCAAGATGACTACTTGATATTATACATTTATATGACTATTTTCATGAATTCCATTCACTTCCATAAACACTCTAATCACTCATAACATGCCATAGGGTCTTTTAGCTCATATTCATCTAAACCTACCTTTCACAACTTTATACTCAACCTCATCATCATTATGACATCATCACTTTATCATTACCTTTGACATAAATACATGACATCATCCTTCTCACATCAATGACAACATACCTCCAATAATATCCCCCTGTGTCATTGATGGTAACCTCTTCTTCTCTTTCTCCAACTTTTCCATTCATGATAAAGTGTACTAAACAAATACCAAGCTCCTCTTAACATCATATATGTATTAAAATACTTTTAAGTGCTCAAGATACTTATATACTTTCATACATATGAATCAATTTATCCCCATTTGACATACACCAATATAAACTTGTGATTCTCTTACCCTTGGACCTTTTCATCTACAAAATACACAAGCTCCCTTTGTCTATGCATAAGGGTTAAATACATAGTTAAAAACACATGACCTAGTTTGATAAGGTCATCATAGAAATATCCTTTAAATCACAACTGTAATAGGGATATTCAATCTCCACCATGACTAAGGCATCTCACAAATGTTCCCCCTCACATCATGCACATCTCTCTAATCCATTCAAGATAGTTTGCTCCCCCTAACTCCTTTCTCTATGACATCTTCAATAGGTCTCCTTTGGGTTCGAGAAAAAAATCAAACACTATCGACACATACTCAATGCTCTGATGTAAACACCAATAGATCTCATATCTTCAAAAGACTATGAATTCCATGGCATACATAACCCGGCATATATATAACTTTGATACCATATTAATGATATTAAATATATGACTACACATTTTGCTCATACTCCATATCAATCTTGCCTTTAATCTTTGTCATTTTGACCAATCAATTTTAGAAACAAAAATTGATATTTTCTTACCTTTAGAACCAAAAAACACTTAACACACTAGAACAAGATCAACACACCTTTCTATATGAATAGAAAATTTTGACAACTCACCATCCTTGATTAGACACCTAGAAACCTCCATTCCCTACCTACAAACCTTACACACATAGTTTCATTCTTGACCATTTAACTAGCTAGATCATTCTTTAGATCACTAAACTTCTTCATGCCCTTTCACAGTAATCTACCACATCTTCACATGAGCTTTCTTATCCTACAACATCACTCAAAAAATTAACTAAAATCTACCATAATTCCTCTTTTTGACAAGTGTCTCTTTGAATTATAGATAAAGACACCCCTTTGACATATAAAGATTAAATGTCCTAAAAATTATGAGACTCTCATATCTCCATACATTTATTTGACTTAAGGTCCTAACTCATCATCCAATTGACTTTGAATTGATGGTCAATTTCATTCTTTACTTCAGATTTATCAATAGATGTTGATAGTAGATGTTCTTGTCTTTCCTTCATGTTTATCATAGCAAACAAACCATATATGGTCTCAGTTTGATCTCTCCTAACATACTTAGGTATCCATAACCATGGGTGACCTCTTCCTTGCACACTAGGATCTCCATACACCTTATTTTTCTTTGAGAACTCATTCAACCTATTCTTATATTATATAGAAATGTGACCAAAGTTATGACATATAAAATAAATAAGATCATTCATACCTTTTTCTTGATGTTGATTTTGATCTTCCTTTAACTGATTTATTCTCCTCTTGCACTCTCTAGTTGGTCTTCTTTCTTACACTTTAGGAGCCTGATTGAACTTATCTTGACTAATTGGTCTTTGCTTAAAAAACATAGTAATATGACCAACTCCATGACAATTATAGTGAAAAATGTCTTCCATACCTTTTTCTTGAATATGGCAGTGATCTCTGTTTGACTGATTACTTTTTATTACATAGTCCTTTGACCTATGACCAATAAGATGACAAACAAAACAATGACCCATAAAATATTTGGCATACCTTGAATCATTTGGCTATCCAATTAGCTTATTCCTTTTTAACTTGACTTGATTTGACTTGTTGTCTTTCATGCTACCATCTTCTTTGTCTTGTTTTGATCTTTTTTGTTCTTATTCAATCTTACCTATATTTATTATGAACATTCCATACTAATATTTGATGGAAACAAGATCAATCTTCAATTTAAAAAATTTAACTTCTTTATCTCTTATGCTTGAACTTTTAGCCTCTAACTAAATTCTGAGATATTTGACGGTCTTATTATCCTCCTTAGCTTCTTTATCTATGTCATCCTTTAATCAATATTATTGCTCTTCAATAGACTTGATATGTTATTGATTCTTATTTTCCTCTCTCTCAAACTCACCTAAAAAACTTCCCTCAAAAGAATCGACTTGTTCTTGAAGACCTTTGATCATATTCCTCATTTTATGATTCCTCTTCTTTTGTTCCTTCAGTTCACCAAGTGCACCCATGAGCTTAGCTTCTAGATCAAAATTTTATTCCTCATTGTCATATAAAACTTTTTATTCTCCATTATTATGAAAAAATTATTCATCACACATGATATCCTTTTCTTTTGAACAATTTTCACTTTTATCCATATTGCACTTTGGATCACCTTTAAGTGGTTAAACTTGCACAAAAGGTCTTGATTTAATAAAAATTATTAGAGGTATAATCAATGAAGGGGGGGGGATGAATCAGTGATTATAGATAATCCAATTCCATTTCCAAAATCCAAATCATTCATCACATACAATCATGAAACATACAAATTAACCATTGCAATGAACAAAGAAGATATACCAAGATCAAGCACATAACATGTGACATATGTGGGAAACCCTCTTGGGGGATAAAACATAATGAACCATTCAAGATGGAATATAGTAATATAGTGACAAGATCCAATTTAGACCAAAACCAAATGATCAAAGAACACCCATCCCTTAATTTAGTGAGACACCAATCCCACAAGGATCTACTTCCCTTGTCTAGCTAAGAACCCACAACAACTAGACCTTTTAGCAAGTTTTACCTTGAAAAGAGGAACCAACCCCATAGGAAACTAGGAAATAACCTAAGTACCTTAAATATATCATCTTAAACACCTTTTTATAATCTTAAATTGATGATGACCACCTTTTTTTGCACTTTTTACCTTCACTCTTTCACCCAAACAGTCTCAAGGGCTCACTCACTCAATCTGCCTCTTCTAAGCTCATTAGGTACAATGAAATTTGTATCCACCTACATCAAATTGATTAGATAAACATGACTGATCCTATTTTATATTTTATGGTCCTCATTGACCTATGCCTTCTCTTTCAAACTTTATATACTTGTCTTAATTCCACACTTCCTCAACTAACATAATTAGTCCAATTAAAACTTTTACTTATACCACTCTCTTCCTTTAACCCATATTCATTAACCAAGATGATTTACATATTTGAACCACAATTAAAATATGTCCATATTCATATTATATTTGATAAACACACTCTTAATATGTCGGTCATTACCTCATTATCCCCAAACCATCATTAGGTCTTGGTGAGACCTAAAACAATTAGGCCTTCATACTCACACATTACATATGAGACTACTTGGACAACCTTTATCCTTTATCAACACTTTAAACACATAAAAAATATCTCCAATAACCCATTTATCACTCTAACATGGGTCCATACCTCTTGGAACACTAAATCAATAGTTGAAACTACCAATTAGGTTTCCTCACTCTTTAGGCCTTCAAACACAGTCTCAAACTTCTAAAGTAACTACACAAATATTTCACATATCCATGTGATTATATCACATGGATTAAAACTTTATTACCTCTTAAATTCATTCATTTTATTTAGATACTTCAACACAACATCTAATCACTCAAAACAACTCTCTCAAAATGACCATTCATGCTAGTCGTATATAGTAATAATATAATCAAGCTATTTTGATTATCCATATCTGATCAAGGGCATATCATGAAAAAAATTTAATTATTATAATACTTTGAGACTTATAAAACATATCCATACTAATTTTCTTGTTCAATTATTTGTATAACTCTTCCAACTCACTTTTATAAAGTGGTCACTCAAACTATCTATAACCTCCAATAAACACAATCAACTTTTAGACATTTTTTCATACTAAATATGGATTGGTATAACCTATATAATACTCTAAAATGGTTATAATTTGGTATAAAACACTCTAAAATATTTATTTCATCTTGAAATATCAAAATACCATTAAAAACAACTCAAATATCCTTCTAGGGTCACTTATAGAACATGATCAAAACTTCAATCAACTTTAGAGCTCAAAATATGAAATTTTACAAACATTAAAATCTTATATTCAGATTTTATAGATGTACCTTGTAGTCATTTTAAAATTTTACTTTTAAAATAACACGAGATTCCTTCTAGATCAAAAGATATATGTAAAATACTACAGACTAGTATTTCCTTTGTTAAATTCAAATACCAACGGTCACTGGTTAATGCAAAAATATTTGACACTTGTCTTTGTATCATGTTCCATAAAATATTGATCAAATACAAAACATCAATATCCTTGATATTTTCCTATATTTAACTCTCATAACTCACCACTGGTCTTTGATCCTCACTTCTAAGATCATCCCACTCGGTAGCCGCACATGCCTTCTGTGAACCCTATAGTCAATCTTCAATGATATTTCACCACTTAGCATTCCCACATGCCTTCTAAGCATTTTATTTACTTATTTACCAAATAAAAACCATTTATCTTTATATGTATGGTTAAATTAACTCTATTGATCTTCAATCTACTTAATCAAACACACACCATTGATCTACTTTCTAGATCTCTGTGATTATGACACATCTTCATTGCTTTCATTCTCAAGATCTTTGAATTATTGACTTCACTCTCTCCATTGATCACTATATATTAAGTTTAACTCTCACCATTAGATCCTTATCTAATTATATTAATCACTCATCATAGATCATTATCTTTCCTATCACTTGCTCATCATTAGATCTTCATCTATCAGTTTAGATGCTCACCATTGGATCTTTATCATGAAGATTAAATGCTCCCCATATATCTTTGATATCATAAATTTTGATAAGTATGGGAACATAGTTAACTCTACCTAAGAATCCAAATTTTTACCTTAATAAATTTGTCTATGCACATGTCCATACCTATAATTTGAACCACATGATCTCCTTTCATAAGGTAATCCATCCATGTATCAAAATACTCCTAAAACCTTCACACATGTAAAATATGTTGTCATAAAATTGATTACTTAGATATACCTATCAATATTATTACTTGAGATTAAAAATTCATATGACTATTTTGATTCATTCCATTCAATTTTATAAGCACTCATAACATCCTATAGGTTCTCTTAGCTCATATGCATCCAAACCTACCTTGCACAACTTCATTCTCAACCTCATCATCATTATGACATCACCACTTTGTCATTACATTTGACATCAATACATGACATCATCTTTTTGACATAAATGATAACATACCTAAAAAAAATCTTTATCTTAGATTGAGTGAAACATTGGATTACCTCTAGGCCTTTGGGTTGCCTATAATAGAAGTAAACCTATAGTTTCAAGGGCTATATCCCTAGATTAGTCTTTGATAGCCAATCACCTACACTACTTACTTGATTGGGTGAAGAGAGAGAGAGAGAGAGAGAGAGAGAGAGAGAGAGAGAGAGAGAGAGAGAGAGAGACATAAATAAAACCTATCCTAATGAGGTGATGCATAAATTTTAACCTAACTATGTCCAACCAAATGGAATTACATTTAAAACACAAGCCTAATCTACATATGACACTATCCCAAAAATTTCCTTTTCATTAGTGTTTCTCATGGAGGTTTATGTACTTTACCTATGCTAGGAGGACTAAACCTAGGGTCATGACTTGTGAGAAATAAATCACTAAACTCATGAAATATTCATTATAACAATTCAATAGACCTGCAATAGACTTTCAAAGTTGAATATGGATGTAATCAAGGATAAGATGCAAAGGAAGAGAATCTATCACTTCTCAAGATCAATTAACTTAAACATAAACTTTTAAAAAACTCATGGAGAAGGTAAAATATATAATTATTTATTTATTCAAGGCTTAAAATTAGTAAGGATTTTCCATACTAAAGTAGAGGATACATTTATAAGTCAAAGTGGCTCAATATATAGCACAAGTGTGAGAGAAGAGAAGTGTACAAGAAAGAGAAGATAGACAAGTGTCATGTAAGTTACAAAAAGAAGAGGAGTGAATTAAATATCAAAATATACTTCTAAATCCATGTGTATCTCCTCTATATATTCTCTATCTCTCCAAGTGGTGTGGGAGGTTGAAAAGCATGTTTGACACCTTGACTAACTTCTTGAAACTCTCCTTATTCTTAACATGTTGAAGGATAAGTGGCATTATTGGTGATAAAAAATTATTTCTCATACATGTTTTATATTTTATTTACACCTTTAAAATTAATCCAATATGTTATCTTTGACACATAACCTCATTCTCTTTCAAGGTGTCTAGAAGACTCTTAATCTCCTTAGGCCTATTTTTAAAACAAGTGTCAAAACTTGGTTTCAGTTACTCTAGCTCAACAAAAATTCATGGATGGCATATTGACATTAAATTGGACCTGAATAAATTCATTTTGAAGCCTAAAACTATCTTAAAAACTCACTCTACCAAAATCCTCTTCCTTGTAACCTTTTTCTATTTTCACCTTGTGTGAGAGTTGTACATAAGATCATGAGAATATAAGGGAATATTTTAGGACCATATATTGCCTTATAGTTCCATGTTAGGATTCATGAGTTGAGTTCAAGTGAAATTCAAAATTTTTAACCCAACTCTTCTACCAATTAGGCTTAATTAGGCATCTAGCCCTAGAAAGTGAATTTTGTATCAAAACTCTTCCTGCGCTTTTAAAACCTATAATAAGTATGTGATTCAATTTACTAATTCTAAAACAAATACACATGTCAAATTTACACTTATAAAACCATGTGCTTATATCCAAACCATGAAATGGGAAACAATAAGCCCTTCAACAAGCTTGTTTGGACTGTCTTGTAAAATGGAGTCGGTTTGGTCACTTAAATGAGTTCCTAAGCAAATTTATTGATTTTAAGAGTTAGGAAATTTCCCATGTAACCACATACCATTATTTGGAATCTCTCACCTTATTTAAACACCTCTAAAACATAAACACCATACAAAAATAGGGTATTCTATGTAGTCTGTATAGTAGTTTGTACAAGTCAAGTATATGGGTGATCCACTTGGAGTTTATAGAAATATCCAATAGTTTTTAGGTTAAATATATGGAATTTTATGTGCTTTAGGAGTCTACCTCTACAAACTAGTTACACTCGCTCGCCTCAGCAGCCTAAAAGTGATTCAACTTCTTAGCAATGAGTCATAAAGTTGGACATATTAATCTTCCAAATAATTCCAAAAATTTAATAAAATTAGGGTTCCAAACTTTCCATATGATCATAGTGTAACACGAAACATGTTTGATCCATACCAAGTGAATCAAGATGGCCTATCAGTTGGAAATAAACACTTTGGGAGAGGTGAGCAAGTTTAATAGTTTGTAAGTGGTTGATCTAGATTGTTTTGACATTAAATGACCTTTATGAAGTCTTAAAAATCTCCCTTGAAATATTTTAGTTGTTATACAACCTACTTATTTCATCAAACCTCTATTGCATCTCAATTTTCAAGCCTAGGGTCTGTGAAACAAACTATCCATTCTAACCTAACTCACTACATCCATCTACTTTCATTCTCTATCAAGGGTTTGTGATCTTATAAAATTTAATATGTATTTTATAATATAATAAAGGCCATAATTTCCCATCCATGTTCTAAATAAACTGACTATCATATCTTCTAGGCTTCTAAGTAGGCCTATCAACACTAATAGGCCATTGATGGTTAAAAACAAGGTCCTGACTATGTGTTTCCTCATTTTATTCTATATATGGAAGTATAGAACATCATTAAATTAATGTTTATACCTTCCACCATATCTTAAATGTATTTAAATGATCATTCCACTTTTACTATTCTTACTTCATATCTTTGTTGACTATCTACTATTACTGACTGCCATACAAGCCTGTATATGTGTTTAAGTCTATAGGTCTAAATAGAGGATGTTATTTTCTATGTATTTTTTGATGTAATGGAATAAAAATTATTAGTTATTATTTAAAATTTGTTCCTTTATTTACTTTAGTCACCTTTAATATCCTAAGAGGCTTCTCAAACTGAGCAAAGTTATTCAAAGGTGAACAGTCCTGTGTGTATACTTGGGTCTTTTTGAAACCCTTATTTGGTATTAATCTCCTAAAACTCATATATATAAATAAATTTAAATTTAATAAATTTATGACATAATTTTATTTATTACCTTCAACATTCACTCAAACTACCATTTCAAGCTTTATAGGGACATTAAGTCACTTAGGTAGACTGTCTGCCTATGTGTGGTTTCCTTTGATATAGTCTACAATCTGGATATGAGATAATATTTGTTTATCATTTAAACCCTCATAAAAATATTTAATGTTTATTTAAAAACTAATACCCCATTCAAAACTTTAAGCTCTTGTGTTTCCATTTTTACTAACCTGTACTGTTCAAAGATAGACCTCTTAACAATTGATTATAGGTGGATGTCGAAGTGGTGACTGTATAAGGAGTTTATAGGTATTTCATACCACCATATGATATTAATAATTAATGAAAGGTTTTTATTGATATATTAAAACATTTTTTAATGCCTTGAATTCGAAATCTCTCATCAACTACTTTGTCTAGATAGAACTTCAACTATGTAGGTTGTAGGTGCCCATATGAGGGTTGACTATGTATTGGATTTGACATGGAATTATATAATTAATAATGATGTTATATAGTGGATCAACCTTAATAAATGGATTTATCTCACTTATTTCAAATATATAATACTTTTCAAAATATCTTCAAATCTTTATGTAGCCACTGTTGAAACACATACACTTGCAAACTCAACTCTTAAGAGTAGTCTTAGCTAACCACCACTTGGAGTTAGTATCTTTAAAGATCCCCATATGAGGAATTATTTTTAATATTAAATCCAACACCATTTTTTCATGCTAAAAAATCCTTAAAAACACATTGAAAATATTGGATTTACTAATTTGCAGACTTACATCCTTGTAGGTGATGAAGACTGTAACGTTGTGTTTTGAAGCCTAAAAAGTGTAATGTATGGTATTAAGACTTTGAGTTGACCACATAATATGATAAAAATTATATAATATTGTTTTTATTTTTATTATATAATATAAATTCTAAAACCTTAAAGTTTAAGAGTACACTTGGCAATGTTCATGATGTTATATGTACATGAAATAGTGTAGTTGATAGTTTCATCATCATCAGTTACACCAAACACCAATTTATTTTTCATCTCATGTCACATCATAATTACCATGTGTGTATTCCATTATCTATACATTCATAAAATAAGATCTAGAATATATATATATATATATATATATATATATATATATATATATATAAAATCCATGTGATGATAATTTTGTAAAAACACAATCTAAGATTCTGAATGGAGATGAAACTAATTTGGGACTAGTACGTAATATATAAATGATCAAGAAACCAATGATGGAATGGGAAAGATATTAGGGGACTAAATAAAAAATTTCAAATGCATCAAATCACATGAAGAACTCAGACACATAGGGAAATAATAATAACTTATAGACAGTGGAATAGAGCCATTTCCCATTCTAAAAGGACCTTTAAAATTTTCACCAAGAGGAGTGAATACATGGGAGGCATATATAGACATATTAAAATCTATTATAGATATTTTTATCTAGATTAGAATTCAAAATTTGTTTTCAAAGCTCAAGAAAGACCCCTGTCATGGTTGAATAGTAGATTTTATTTCCCTTATTCTTAACAATTATTCATAAATATAAGAAGATGAACTTGAGAACTAATGCTCAATGTTTTAATTTGAAAAGGACTAAAATCAATTCCCAAATTTTTAGGATCTCACCTTCTCTCTCCTATCTATACCATATTCTTCAATTCTACATATGTGAGCATGTGAAAGAGTTGATGAAGTAAATAAGTAACTTTTTGTAATTTTTGGATCTAAAACTTCCTTCTAAGACTTTTTCTAACATGTAGAAGACCAAATTACATATATTGAAGATTTTCACTTGCACATGACATGAGCATGTCCATACAACTTCCTCTAACTCTTCAAAGTGGCTTTGAACTCCAAGAAAACTAATTATTTTTGACAAGTTGATAGGTGTGTTAGTTGAGTAACTACTACAAGATATTTGGAAGGGGTCTTGTATGGATTTTTATGTTTGTGAACTTTTTCAAACATAAACTTTAGCCAAAATTCATATTTTAATGCATCTTTAACCCCTTCAAGTTAGCAAATGGTCTTCAAACATTTCAAAACTTTATGAAGCATTGTTAAAAGATGTTTCATACATGAACTGACATTTATAAACCTATAATCACCTATGACATAGCTTGACCATGAATTTTATCTAAATGTCACCCCTAGACAATTATACGACATCAAGGTGACTTTACCTTAATTTCTTAAAACATGCCTTAATAAATGCTAATAAAATATTTGTAGGATTATATGGACCATATAATCATGACATGAACACATGACAAGCTTTTAATTTTGAGGGGGAGGACAAATTTGACTTGGGGTCAAATTTGGTCAACATTATTTGTGAATCATAGGGGTAGCATGCTTGTAATGATAATAGGACTATTATCCTTGCATGTTCATTGGGAAATGGGGTCTCTTGCACTTATTTTAGACTTTAACAGACCTTGAACAGAACACAATAATTTTATTACCTTCACAAAACACAAAACAAAGCAAATAGGACATAAACAAATAAATACATACACATGTGCTCTCAAGCACTTAATAAACACAAAGACAACTTAAAAAAACTAGACTATATACAAACTAATCTAAAAGAAAACTCTTCTTCTTACATTAAAGGGGAAGCTTTCACCATCTTTGGCTCCATGAGATGAAAGAATAAATGAGGCAAGTTTCCTCTTGAGTCTTGGCCTTAGTGTCTTCATCTCCTTCATTCTTCCAAATATTCTTAGTATGTCTTCAAATGTAATGATGATATCTGTAAACATGTCACCTTTCAAATGTAATGATGATATCTGTAAACATGTCACCTATTAAGGTGACCTCATATTGCACTTAAAATTTCTTATCATGAAATTTCTTGATGTTTGTGATTGTCCTAATCATGATCACTTCTTGACTTATATGGGAAGCCTCTATCTTGGTACTTTGAAGTTATCATGTTGTCCTTTAAGGAGCAAAACGTCTTCAAGAAAATATTCAAACTTATTATCATCTATAAGCTCATCGAGATCCTTAAGCATATTAGTATACTCAACCCAATCTTCATCATTATCTTCCATGAAGACATCTTATTATATCTCTTTGTGTTCATGACCTTAGAGCTTGTAAAGTAATTTAAGTTATTGGAGAAGCTCAACATGTTGTTGCCAATCATCTTTGTCTTCTTTTCAAGAACCAAAACCTATTCAAACTCATCTTCCTTGTATTTAAACACTTGATCAACTTTAAAGCTAGATATAACTTTAACAATTTTGGGTGGCATAATATCTTCTTTTGGGAGCACACCATCAAGGGGCAAGGTAAATTCAAGAGTGTCTTCAAATTGACCATAATGGTGTGTGGTATTCTGGAGGCCTTCAAATTCTTTACAAATCTCATTAAAACTCTACCATATGTTATCTTGATTCATAGAGTCATAAAAATATTCTCCTTTAATGGTATTTTATAATTCAAGTTCTTGATCATGTTCATGAATATCATCCAACTCAACTAATATAATGTCGTTCCTCAAAGATACTTCTTAAATGCCTTAATCAAATTCCTTGTTGGTAGTTAAAAATTCATCAAGATCTTATATTTCTTCACTAAATAAGATTAACTTATGCTTGTCTTCACCAAGGGGAGTCCCTATAGTGAGATCTTATTCATAAACACTTGTGTCATCTCCTTGATTAACTAAAAATTGATCTTGTTATTCTTTGATTTCTTCCCATAGTATTGTTCTCCTTTAAGAAGGGATGTGGTGGGACATTGCTAAAAAAGTACATGGATTGAATATGGAATATGAGGTGTGATGGAGGGCTCATGAATGGGATTGGGAATGGATGCTTATTGAATGTACTCATAGGGAGATGACAATTTGGATTGGTCAATGAGAGATACATGCTCTTCAAAAAGAGTTTCACATTGATCATATCCTTTTTAAGGCTCTTCAGCAACTATAATCTCATATTAAATATCTTGGATTTCCCATATTTCTAACCTATCTACCCACCATTGGATATAACATCTCATTTCATGCAAATATTCATTGATGAGATATTTATCCTCTTCCTCAACCATCCTCCACTCATTCATAAGGAATTGAACCAAATTCCTCAACTTATCTATGAGTTCTTCATCCCATTTCTTCATCACTCTTTCTAATTTTAACATGTTTGGCATGAGTACTGATAAACACTTAACTCAAGGTGGAATTGAAGTAGGAGGGAGATAATAGGGGTTTTGGAAATATTAATTGTGTTGAGTTAGTTTAGTAACTTGAGCTTCTAAGAACACAAATATTGGTTTCCAATATCTTGCTTTCCAATCAATGGTATCATTTGATTCCTCATGATAAGGATTATGGGAATAAGGTTGTGATGGATATGGATACACTTCTCGGTACTCTTATTGACAAGATTCTTAATATGCTTCTTCATAGGTATACTTAAGAACATTATGTTCATATGGAGAAGGAATATGATGATCATAGGGCTTCCATGGATTGTATAACTAATAAAAACCTTGATAGGGATGTTGAGGGGTATATCATGGGTCATTACAAGGTTGATAGGGAGGTGAATAGTAGGGATTCTCAACATAACCATCCATTCAAATTCATTAGTCACATGAAACAAAATAAATTATCAAAATATTCTAAAAAATGTATCTAGGTTAATTAAAAATTTAATATTGCATTCAGAGTCTCCATTGGTGTTTGCTTGAATGCTTCCAAAAGCTGATAAGAGGAAGAACACACCAAAAATATTTACACTCTTTTGGACCTTTGTCCCACTAGGCATGCAAAAATTATTATCACTCAATCATTCAACCTAGAGAGGTTCTTCAATCCTTATATTATATTTAGTGAAGCATTATATTAACCATAGTCAATTGGGTTGCCTATAACAGAGGTAGGCCTCTAGGTTTATTGGCTAGTTCCCTAGATTAGTCTTTGATAGCTTATCACCTACACTACTTACTTTCTTGGGTGAAAAGAGAGAGAGAAATATAAAATAAATCAACCCTATCCTAACAAGTTGATGCACCTATTATAGATTCACCATTCCAAACCAAATGCAAGTACACTTCAAACACAAGCCTAATCTACATATGACACTACTCCAAAACTACCCTTGCATTAGTATTTTTCATGGAGGTTTGTGAAGCAATCCTAAGATAGGAGGACTAAATTTGAGGTCATGAATTTAAAATAGTGTAGATAAAACTAACTAAACTCATTAAATATTCATTTTAACACTCAAGAGACCTACAATAAATTTTTTAAGTTGAATATGGATGCAAGGACACCATCATAAGGAAGAGAAGCTATCACTTAGCAAGATCAACTAGCTTAAATATAAAAATTAAAAAAAATCATGGTGAAGGTAAACCAGATCATTATTTATTGATTCAAATATAAAAATGAGTATGGCTTCACAATACTTAGGTGGAGGATATATTTTTAAGCTAAAGTGGCCTAATATATAACACAAATGTGAGAGAAGAGAAGAAGTGTGCAAGAAAGAGAAGATATATAAGTTTAATGTAAGTTAAAAAAATAAGAGGAGTTAGGTAACTATCATAATATACTTCCAAATCCACGTGTATCTCCTCTTCATATGCTTTAGCTCTCCAAGTGGCATGGGAGGTTGAAATTCATGCTTAACAACGTGACTAGCTTCTTGAAACTCTCTATCTTATTGACATGTTGAAAGACAAGTGGCCTTATTTGTGATAATATAAATTTATAATGTATGTTTCCTCTTATCTTTAAAACTTTCAAGTGTTACAAATAGGTTATCCTTGACACATCACCCCATTCTCTTGCAAGGTGTCTAGAAGGCTCTTCATCTTCTTACACCTATTTTGTAAACAAGTGTCAAAACTTATTTTCAATTACTATAACTCATAAAAACTTCATGTAAGGCATATTGAAATAAAATTAGACTTTAATAAATTCATTTTTAGGTCTCAAACTTTCCCCAAAAAGTTGATTTCTACCAAAAGCCTCAATTAGGCCTCATTCCTTGTAGCCTTCTTTTCTATTTTTCTCCTTATGTGAGAGTTATACAGAAGATATTGAGAATATAAGGGCATATTTTAGTAAAATATATTTCCTTATAATTCCATTTCATGTTTAATGATATGATTCGAAGTGTAAGTCAACTCTTTTAGCCAATATCTTCTACCAATTAGTCCTAATTAGGCCTCTAACCTTAGAAAGTGAATTATGGGTCAAAACTTTTTATATGCTTGTGAAACCTTTGGTAAGTGTGTGATTAACTTTACCCATGAAGAAAAAAATATCCATGCTAATTTTATATTTTGGAACCATGTGCTTATATCCAAAGCATGAAATGGCCGAAAAATAAGCCCTTTAACAATCCTATTTGGACTACCATCCAAAATGGTGTTGGTTTGGTCACTTTCAGGGGTTATTGAGAAAATTTATTGATTTTATTAGTTTTTAAAATTACAAATTTACCTCATCCTATGATTTTTAAGATCTCACCTACTTTGTGCACCTATAAAACATTAAAAAATGTAAAAAATAGGGTATTTTTGGACATTTATATAGTATTCTACACAAATAAAGTACATTTTGGGTATAAAATTGGTGTATATAAAAACATATAATAGTTATTAGGAACATGTTTTGGGACTAGATGTTGTTTCGGAGTACATCTCTAAAAACTAGACATTATAACTCTCCTAGGGAGCCTGAAAGTGCTACAACTTCTTAGCATTGATTCATAAATTTGGACATATGAATCCTCCAAATAATTCAACAAAATATAAGTAAATTATTATTCCAAAATTTACTTAGGATCATATGATCCCGTGAAATACATGTGATCCATAGTAGGTGAAGCAAGATGGCTTTTTAACTAGAAATAAGCATTCTAAGAGAGGTGAACAAGTTTTGTAGTTTGTAGGTGGTTAATATAAATTTTTTTGACTTAAAATGACCTTGATGAGGTTTTATAACCTCATTTTATCTCTTTAAATGGTTATACAACCTCATTATTTCATCAAACATGTGTTGTATCTCAATGTTCAATCCTAGGGTTTGTTAAACAAATTGTCCATTCTACCCTAACTCACTATATCCTTCTACCTTAATTATCTATCAAGGGTCTATGATCTCATGAAAGTTTATATATTTATCTTATAATCTCATCAATTCCTCAATGTTACATCTAAGTTCCAACTCAACTGACTATCATATCTTCTAGGCTACCAAGTAGGCCTATCAACACTAAAAGGTCTGTGATGGTTGAAAATAGGGTCATGACTATGTGTTTACTTATTTTATTCTCTGTATATAAGTATATAAAAATATTAAATGAATTTTCAGACCTTACACCATCTATTTAAGTTCTTTATATGATCATCACACTTGAACTATTTTCACTTGATCTCTTTATTGACTGTCTCCTAGGACTCACTACCTTATAAGCCTATATATGTGTTTAAGTATGTAGGTCTAAATAGGGGATGTTGTTTTCTATATTTTTTTATGTAAAATAATCACACTTGTACATTAATATTCAAAATTTTTTCCTTTATTTACTTTATTCACCTTTAATATCCTAAGAGACTTCTCAAACTGAGCAAACCTTATTCAAAGGTGAATTGTCCTATGTGTACACTTGGGTCCTTTTTAGACCCCTATTTGTCTTACTCACCTCAAAATTATATTTATAAATATATTTTACTTTATTAATTTTATGTCTTGAGTTCCTTGATTGAATTCAACATTCACTCAAATTACCATTTCAATCTTTCAAGGGATATTAAGTCACTTAGGTAGATTGTCCACCTACGTGTGGTTTCCTTTGAGATAGTCTACAATCTGGTTATGAGATAATTTTTTTTAATTTTTAAACCATATTAAAAATATTTAGTGTATATTTATAAAATGATACCCCAATCAAAACTTGAATCTCTTGTGTTTCTATTTTCACCAATCTATATTATTCAAAGATAGACCTCTTAATAACTACCTATAGGTGGATGTTGAAGTTGTGACTATCTAAGGAATTTTTAGATATTTCCTACCACCCTATAATATTAATAATAAATTAGTGGTGTTCATTTATATATGAAAAAAAAAATTAATGCCTTGAACTCCAAATCTCTCATCAACTTCTTTGTTCGAGCAAAACTTCAACTAGGTAGGTTATATGTGCTCATATGAGGGTTAAATATGTATTGGGTTTGAATTGGACTTCCATATGACATATTTATGTCTAAAGTGGATAAAAATTCATAAATATAATTATATCATTTATTTAAATTCTATGAGACTTTTCAAGGCATCTTTAAACCTTTATGAACCCATTATTCAAACACATACAATCTATAAGCTCAACTCTTAGGAGTAGTCTTAGCCCACCACTTGGATTTAGTTTATTTAAATATCTCAATATGATGAATGAATTTTCATATTAAATATAACACCTTTTTTTCATTGTAAAACATCCTTCAAAAGACATTGACAATATTAGATTTACTGAGTTGTAGGCCTATAGGCCTGTAAGTGATGAAAACTGCAACCTTGTGTTTTGAACCTTGAAAAGTGAAATATATGGATGATAGGATAAAATAATTATTTTTTACATTACACAAACACATTTCAAAATCAAACTCTACTCAAAATTGATTTAAAAACATATTCAAACTCATCAAAATACTTTGTTATATGCAAGCAAAGAAAATATAGTCTCTGATGATGAATGGAGATATAACCACTTGGGATTGGTACATAATATATAATTGATTAGGAAACATATTATGGATTTATAATTATGGTAGGGGAATATATATAACAATTAAAATTCATAATATCACATGGAAAACTTAGAAACACAAGAAAATAATAGTCACTTGTAGATAGTGGAATAGAGTCATTTCCCATGCCAAAAGAAGCTTCAAACATACCACCAAGAGTAGTGAATTCATTGGAGGTATATATAGATGTATTATAATATATAACAACTAATTTCATGTAGATAAAAAATCACAATTTGTTTTGAGAGCTCAAGAAAAACCCTATCATGGTTGACTAGTAGATTTTAGACTCTTAACTTCTTGGAAATTATTCATAAATATAAGAAGATGAATAAAATAAATAATGACCAAAGTTTTAATATAATTATTACTAAAATAAATGACCAAAGTTTTAGGCTCCCACCTTCTCTCTTGTGTACATATCATCTTCTTTAATTCTACCTATGTGAGCATGTGAAGGAGTCAATGAAGGAAATAAATAATTTTCTTCAATTTTTGGATCTAAAACATACTTATAAGCCTTTTTATAAATTATATAATACCAAAGGATACCTCTACAATTTTTTTACATGAACATATTTGTATAACTTACTCTAACTCTTGAAAGTGTTATTAAACTCTAAGAAAACTAACTTTTTTCTACTAGTTGATAGGTGTTTTAGTTTCGTAACTACTCTAGGATATTTTGAAGGGGTATTTTATGTATTTTTAAGTTTTAAAATTTTGAAAAACATCAAATTTAGCCAAATGTCACATTTTAATGCATTTTTAATCCCCTCAAGTTAGTCAATGGTCTTCAAACATACCAAAACTTTATGAAACATTGTTAAAAGACTTTTTAGACATGAAATGACATTTATGAATCCCTAATCACATATGACACAACTTGACCATGATTTTTATCTCAATGACACTCTTAGACCACTATATGACCTCAAGATGATTTTACCTTAATTTTTCCAAACATACCTTAATAAATGCTAATATGGTTTATGAAGGCTTATATGGACCTATAATCATGACATCATCACATGAATTTTTTTGAGTTTGTAGGGGGTGGCCAAATTTGACTTGGGGTCAAATTTGGTCAACATGTTCATCACCTTATTAGGTTAGGTTTCTTTCATGCATTTATCTATCTCTTTTCACCCAGACAATTAGTAGGTCTTAGGAAGTGAGATCAATTTGATGTACCATGGGATTTATTACCATGAAATAAATTTTTAGTCCTCTTATATGTCATCCACAACCTTTATACCAATCCCATGTTACCCCAAACTTGGAGAGAACTGAACCATCTTATCCTAAAGGTGCAATTTAGAGTGTTAATAGTTCCTTAGTTTCTAAATCCACAATAAAAAGTGAAAAAAGAAAATCTATACTATTATCATGTCTAGAGATAAAAAGTATTATTTAAATCATTTCATGAACCTATATCTTATCCCTTAAATTTGAAAAATAACATAGTGTGCATATATATATATATATATATATATATATATATATATATATATATATATATATATATATATATATATATATGATAATTATATAATCTTTAACTGTATGCAGATGTAAATTTATAAATTATGTATGAAACTTGTGCAGGAATTTTTATCATGCACCTAAAATTCTATGAATCTTTAGTTTGTTATTGAAATGTGAGTGCATATGCATGGAATATGCCCCCATAATCTACACCAATGATTAAGGTTTGGACCATAATGAAAACTTTGAAACTATATATTATATACATAAATATATATTTTTTGTCTTTAAAAGGATTGTCTCATGTATGAAAATCCCACTAAAATTCCCCCATTTAGAGTGATGGAATTGTGTCCTAAAGGCCACTCATCTCAAAAGAAACATTAAATGTATCATGTGTATCAAGATGTGATCATTTAATAATTTAATATTAATATGTGAAAATTTTGTCAACATAAGTTTTATATATATATACACACACACACACACACACACACACACACACACACACACACACACACACATATATATATATATATATATATATATATATATAAGGAGGTAAGGCCTATAGAGTTGTATTAATGAAGATCATAATATTAAATTATAAAATTAGAATATTATGCATTAGTTAGTGCTTGATATAGATCATGGCACTCATTAAAATTAACAAGATTAAAAATTACTTGAAAACAAAAATTGCAATGTCATATAAAAAAGACAAAGGTCACACACAAGGGACATGTTCAAATGTCATGTAAATAAAGAGTGAACATACAAGGCCAAGTACCACACACAAAGAAAATGAATAATGTTTCAAAAAAGGGACATGTGTTTAACCCTTTTTATAAATAAGGGTAAGGAGAATAACCTAATAAAATAAGAAATAAACTATTCTAAAAGCATGTTAACAAATAATTAAGATTTATAATATATTCTAATACAATGCTAAAATATGTAAATATGCTAAATATCATAATTTTAGTGAAAAATAATAATCTGGTTGATAAAACACAAAGAAGAGATAATACTTAACTTATTAAAATCGACATAGATATGATTCTTTATATTCTATAAATTAGGTTTCTATCAGTATAGAAACTAACATTAGAATCTAAACACTAGCATCAACTCTTCTATCTTAGTTTTGATGATTCTATCTATAGTGAAGTATATGTCCTTTTATATAAATTCTACTTGTGAATATTAATTATTATTTTTAATTTGTATATTATATATTTGGATCACATGCACAGGTTCTAAATATCACTATTTAACTTAAAACCATAGGACCTCTAATTAGGGAATGTGATATTGAAAAATAAGGGTCAGTGGAATAAATTAAAGTCAAGTTAACCTCAAATACCCATATATCAATAAGAAATTAATACATAACCATATACTTTAAGAGGGTATCTAATTGATGTAGTTCTCCTCCTTATGTGGGCTTTTGTGTGAAATATATTATATGTGAGTGCATGTAGTGATCTATCTTGTAACCTAAAAAATAATATTTATGGGTTGTTCATTGAATTCTTTAGACCTATATTAAGATTTATCCTATGAATGATATATATAAAATTAACAATAAGTAACTATAACTTAGTTATGTGACTGATATAATGAGCTTCGTAGGTGTTTTTCTTGGTAGTTTCTGTATGGATAAATTAGTGGGATTTATTTTATATTTATATCCCACTATTTGGAATTATCCCATAGGAAGTTTAATTTAGATAAATATTCTAATCCATACATATCTAAATATTTGAAAATTTGAATGTTTTTAAAGTATATATAATAGCATCAAACATGGGACACTAACATCCATGTTAGTGTCAAAGTCTGGATGGTAGTGTCCTAGATCATAGATAGTTGATAAATATCTATAACTAGTAGTGTAAGTTATTAATCATATTTAAGGCATATTATTGGATACATGTGATCTAGGTAATCAGAATATTAGGATGAGACTATAAGATAATAATTTAGGCATAGTGGGATGTTTAATGAGATCCTTGTGTCAGTGAAAAGGTCCTAAACTAAAGGGTTGAGCCATAAGTAATATTTTTGACTATAAAAGACTATTTTATAATATAAAATATATATTTAACATATATATTCTCCCCTTTAATATTATAATGCATAAAGGTTCACCAAATGTTTAACCTTTTTTTTGAATTAAGGGTAAGAATATTAGCCTAATCAACTAAGAAAAAGACTATTCTATAATCAGGAAATTAAATAATTTAGATTCACAATATTTTCTAATATATTGTTAAAGTTTGGGAATATGATAAATATATAGATATCAATGCAAAACAGTAATTTGATTGTTAAATAATGAAGAAGTGATAATAATGATCTTATTTAATGATGTGAAATAAGATTTAGGAAATTTAGGTGCATAAGGAGACAAGATGATGCTAAGGTATGATTTTTAAGGTTATTTAAATCAACTCTATATTAGTCTAAACACTATCATTGGAATCTAGACACTAGAATTGACAATACTATCTCATTTTTAATGATTATATTTGTAGTGAAGTACAAGTAATTTTTTAATAAATTCCACTTATGCCTATTAAGTATTTGGTCAACTTATATATTCCTTATCTAGATTGTATGCATAGGTTTGAAATATCAGTGTGTAGCTTAAAACCCTAGGTCATCTAATTAAGGCATGTGATTTTTCAAAAAAAGGGTTAATGGATTAAAGTGAAGTTGAGTTGACCTCAAATACCCCTATATCATTTAACATTACTTACATATCCAATACTCTAAAGAGAGTCTCAGACCAATGTTGTTATCCCCTTTGTGGGATTATGTGTGAATAATTATGAATTATGTGTTATATGAGTGCATGTAGTGATATAACTTGTAACATAAAAAATATTGATATATGTTTGTTATTTTAATGATTTATACCTATAATAATATTTATCCTATGATTAATATATAAATAAGGAATAATATGGTAGTATAAGTTAGTTGTGTGAATGATTTAGTGAGCTTGATAGGTTATTTTCTTGGTAGTTCATAGATGGATAAATGAGTGGGAATTATTTTGTAATTATACTAAACCATTTAAAAATACCTCATGTGATTTTTAAATAATACAAATAATCCAACCCATATATATCTAAATATTTTAAAACTTGAGTGTTTGTATGGTATGGACACTAGTGTTAGACCTAAGATACTAGAGTTGATTGTAGTGTTCTAGTCTGGATGGTAGTAGCCTATAGGATATATAATTGATTAAGATATGTAACTGATAGTGTAAAATATTAATCATATTTAAATCATATTATGGGATACAGGTGATTTGGGTAATCAAAATGTCAGAATCAAGCTATAAGATAAGCATTTAAACATAGTGAGATGGAAAATATGAGCCTTGTGACAACAAAAAAGTCCTAATTTGAAGGCTTGATCGATGAGTAATATTTTCCAAATGTAAAAGACTATTTAATCATATAAAACCTAAAATTAACATCTAAAACATGTTCAAATGTTGCACAAAAATGGTGAAGGGCCATAAGTAATAAACATGATTAAATGGCACATATAACCAAAAAAACTAATAAAGATGTTTAAGTAATTTACACACAAGATACAAAGGACCATACATAATATACAATAACTATATAATATACTATGTAAAATTAATATCATTAATGGAGCATATAACTTGAAATATAGTCTATACTGTGTATATGTAATGTGATCATATCTTATGAAATATCACATCTAGGTACACAATGTAAGATAGAGATGTTAGAAAGACATTTTTAAGAGTGTGTATATATTAGTAGTATAGGAGTCCTATAATCATAACATTTTTAATTATTATATCTTATGGAAAATACACCCCTAGTTTAGCAAGGCTATTGGGTAAAGGAGAGTCGAACACCTTAATAAATATTAAATTTGTATGTCATACATAACACTCATAAATATAATTAAAATACATATATGATATAAAAAGAGTATGAAATATACCAATCATGATATAAACAACATATGATAATTATGTAAAGTATATGTCCATGATGCTTAGGTCATGATTGTTTATTTTTAAAATATTTATGATGTTTATGTATTTTTGCATATTCTACTTCTTTTTTACTTTTTGAATTTTATAACTATAAAAAAAGAGACTAGTAATTAAACCATGGGTTTGAAATTATTTTAAATAAGATGGATTTTAACAATATGTAACATACTCTAATGTCAATTATGCATGGGAAATAATCGCATGGATATGTATGAGCAAGATGCCCCCACTTTATATGTGATTTGTGATTGTAAGGAATGTGAGAAATAGAATAAATACATATATGAATTATTGTACAACATCATCTCATCAAATTATTACTTGTTAATGTATGTAATGAGAATCTATGATTAATATAGCACATCAAAAAATATGCATGTATAATTATTTTTATGAATAACATAACCACATGAAATATTGATAAATTGTTAGTATTGAGGATCTATAAGCTTATATTTTAATTTATATGTGAAAATAGGTACATGATATGATAAAAAAACTTAGGATAATAATGCAAATTATTTGTGTACCTTACTGTTCAATATTTTTCTTGAAATAAAATACAATTTTATCAATGAAAAAAATGAAAAAAATAAAGGTAAATTGAAGAATGGATAGCTGTGTTACATTGTTTAGATATGGAAAGGGAAAATGAAGATCCAAGAGTCCAAAATGTCTATAAGATTCAAGGGTTTAGAATAATTTATCAAATCAATCACATGTGAAATAATTATAATAAAAATATGATGAAATAATAAATAATCTATGTACAATAAATTAACATTTAATGCTATAATAGTGGAATTTTCACCATCCTCTTACATGCACTTAATCTAGGGCTAATTCCATTACTCTAAAGCACTATTCCTCTATCTATATAAATATGATCCATATCTTGATCCAATTTAGATACATAATTATTCCCAATATTCAATATAAGCAACCTAATCTCATCCTCTGATTGATTCTAACTTCTAACCTAGTTTCCTCTAATTCCTAGACTAAGATACTCTTTCAAAACCACCCCACCCACTAGTAGTGTTTGATTTCACTAGTCATGTCTTCCCTCTAGATAATGGATATTAAATCACATTTAAATTCACTTAATGGGTCATCCCACATTTTTTTAATTCCCCATATGAGTATTTAAAAAAAATATCACTATAATCCACATTACAAACCATTTTTCACATGTAATGATAATATATCAAAAAACACTAGAACATATAACTACACATTGAGGGGAAAGAACATATTATTCCTAATTTAGAGTATATACAACCCTAGTAGCCTTGATCTAAGTCTTCATACACCTAAAATGTCACATAAATATTGAAGAACTTAATTACATTAGGATTTCACCAACATGTAACATTACACTATTATTTCACACAGACCAACGTAGGAAGGGAGAACTAAATAAAGTTTGGCCCCTCTTATGATATTGGTATGTAGATAATGCTCAACACATGAGATGTTGAGGTCAAGCACAAATTCAAATATTAACCCATTTTACTTTTTAGTTCCATTCATTCACCATTTCGTATAAATCTAGAGTTTCAAGTGAGGAAGTTACATAATGGCTTCCATAGATTAATCTGCATCACAAAACACATACAGGACCACTAAGAGACAACACATAGACCTAGATTTCATAAAGAGAAAAAAATATATGAAAAGTTAGCACTCCATAAAATAGAATGAATTTTTATAATTAGCATGGCCTCATCTATAGATCAAAATAAGCCATGTTCTTGATACACAGTCATCTCACATAGTTATTTCTACAATATAAATCTCAGTCTTGCATTATCAATTTTTAGCTAAGTAATTTATTAACGGTATTTACCCTTTTAGAATATTTATTTATTTATATAGTTCCCAATAATAAATAATTTATTTATTTCATAAATTAATATTATGATTTTCCATATAAGTTTGTCTTAATTAGGATTTAATAAATTTCATTATTTTCCCTATTTTTATAAAACATATTAGTGAACCCATCTATTCATTGAATATTAAAAAAACCTAAACATAGATGATTATGGGATTTGTCTCATTTTTCTTGTTTCTAATTATTGTATAGTGTTTTAAGACTTTATAAATTATTTATTACAAAAAATCTTTTAATTTTTCATTCTATATTTTATTCAATTTAAGAAATCTTTTTTTTACCAATTTTAAATGAATTTCTAGATCAAATGCTACTCAAGTTGAACATTTTCATATTTTCATGGATAATTAAATAATTGTATAATCAATAAATATATTTTATGACATGGATAAAAAATAATTACAATGATTTATTAAAATAATCAAGACATACAATACATATTAATAAACATTGTTAGAGAGGAAATCAAGAAAGCATATGAAGGCCAATCCTATAAAAATTCTATTATTATAGGTTCTTTACATTTTTAAACATCATTTGATATAATTTTGGGGATCCTTAGGGATTTAATTTATTATTATTCCTATTCATATTTGAGATGTCACATTTAGTTATCACATAATCTATTCTTGATGTATAATCCCTTATGAAAATTACTCTATCTTTACAAACTAAGTTGTCACAAATGGAACAAAGTGTTTTGAAACCAGATTAGTCTCTTAATTATCAAACTCTAATGCATAATAAGTTATCACATTATATTGTATAATATACTCTACAAAATGGTTTCATGGAATGAAGCTTAAATTATATGATGGAACAAATGATCCTAAATATCAGTGGAGGTCATACCATGTAACATTCATAGACTATGCATCCAATAATTAATTAATGACTAAATTATTTCATATAAGTCTAAAATATTGCACCCAAATATGGTTATAAGATTCACCTCATAATTTAGTTTAAGCATTCAATCCTTTATCAAATATGATTTTTGAACATGTTTTGATAAATATCAATGAAAATATATCATATGCCCATATTACAAAACCCAATAAGGAATCTAATGAGCCTATTACATAATATATATTAAGGTATAAACATGATATTTAATATGAATATTCCAATGATAGATAAGTAATTTCATGATATATTCAAGTATATCTTCCTTCCATATCTACACTAATCCATTATATTTAGAAAATTTATCTCATTCACATATTTATGTCATACAGTTAAGGAAAAAGAGGTCAAATTATTGGCAATAAAAAAATTAAAGTATACAACAAAAAAAATTCTAGTTAGTATGCAAATAATCTGAGTAATACACCATAAAATTTGAGTGATATTAATATTAATATTGATCAAAAATTAATAATGAATATAGTTTCAAAACTTAACTCATGTATTGTATTATCAACTCCTCCAAGGAGATAATTTAACAACTAACTGAATCTTCATACAAATATTTAAGCTTTATTTGAATTCAACCTAATATGTCTCTCTTCATTAAAATAGGTATAATATAATAATAATAATATTTCAAAATTATATTATCATAACACATTTTTGAGTTTCATAGAGCACCAAGACATAATAAAAATAGATGCATCAGTTTAGGGCATAACACATAGGACTTGATAGATGAAAAATCATTGATGTGGATACATGTAAAGATATGACAAAATCATATGAAATTGGAATCAAATAAATTAAACTATTTATTTTTCCTTTTCATAAGCATATATCTAACCATACAACATATACATTTGGAGTGCTTTACACATACAATGCACAACTTATAGTTTTTTATCATTCTCACACAAAGGCACAACATCCTATGAATGGTATTATTGGCACCTATCATAGTTAAATTCCATATAGACAACTCATAAAATTTTTATAACATGATATAATTTATGATGATTCATATTTCAAATATTTGTTCATTCAAGATCATATTGGTCATTAACCTATATAGAGTGTCATGCTTGATAAATGTTCAAGCATGAACATATGTACTATTAGAATTCTAAGTCATATTGAATACAAATATAGGGTTATATATCCTAGTTAAATATTCATATATAACTAAATTTTCATATTCATAGTTCCATTACTTGTATTATATAACCACTACGAGTTAGTTTTGCACATGTTTTCACCAGGTTTATAATAATACCTAGTGCTAGCATATTTGATATGATATTGGGACATCATTGAATTAATTATATTAATATGGTTTTATTATATATTTCATATATGATTAAAGTATATTTAGTCAAATGAGTTCATTATAAAACATGTTATTCCATATAAATACCCTTTATAATAGAAATTTATTTATCGTACATAGAAGATTGTAGTTAAGAAACCTAAAAAGGTTTAACCTGCATATAAAAATTAGAAGAAAGTATTCAAATTTACAAGGATATATATCCTTGAAAACCCACTTAGATAATTTTCATATATTCTAGAGATCACTCTCCACTCCAACACATCTTAGATTGATATTATAGGGTAATAATGGTGTTCCACAAGGAACACCAACATAAAGTTTTAACAATCTAAAGAGGCCAAGAAATGGCACTCATCTTACATATTTTTATCATATATAACCCTTATAATTTTTCCATTATCATATTTTTATCCATATTTACATCCATGTTGCATATGTTTACTATTGTGATATAAGTTAACGATTTCTAGGTGAAATATTATAGTTTAATGGTTTTTATGTCAATTTACTAGTAAATATGTTTAAGACACCCATAAGCATAAAAGGATAATGGTATATTAATTTTAGAATGGCCTACAATGGTTGACTATATATCACTTACAACCATTCTTATAGATGTATTCACAACAATTGGTTGGATGAACATTGAAGAACACTTGCAGTAACTAGGAATCACTAGAATCCATTTCCTAGAGAGTACCTATATTGAGTATATGATCACACATAGAAAATACCTATAAATAACCCTAAAAAATTAGATATTTAAACATATTTATAACTATTACAGTTGGTGTATGGCTAAAATCTATAAATGTCCCATGATTTTAAAAGAGTTGATTTGGTTCCATGAATCTAGGGGTTAGCAACTTTAATTTTCCTTCTCCATTTTAATATTTTATTGTTATAATAAAATATTTATTTTTTCATATTATTTCAAATAATAATTTCTTTGGACAGTCATTGCTCTTCAATTGTAACCACTATATTTTAATAAATTATTAATAACCAACTATACCCCCTATATAAGGAGTAGAGATTAAATTTAAAGATAGTTAAATAATAATTTATTAAAGTAATAATTTGGAGATTAGTTAGATAAATAATGTTATTTTTATTTGTATAATTAAGACAGCAAATTTGCTATGAAATAAATGTAGTTTTAAATAAGTAACTCACCTGTAGCAAAGGAGGGTGTCAAACTCCAATCCAAAAAAGGTAAGGATCATATATTTATTTATGATTTATGTTGAACATTTTTTATATGATTTCATGTGTATTATTCCATTTTGTATATTTAATTCATCCAATGTGAGAATATTATAAAAAAATATCATTTCTCTTTCATGCAATTTCCATTTCATGAAAGTTTCCTTTCAATTCTATTCATTTCCATTATGCAAGAGTGTTTCAACTATGCAATGATTAGGAACCCAATATTTAAGATATACTAGTGACACACATGTATTTTATACATATTACCATATTACATATAACCTGAGTTGACAATTTAATGAATAACATTACCAATAAGCCAAGTGTCTACCCATATAGAGAACATTTTATTGGGTTGTATGTACAATGATTAGATTGAATTAGTTTAATAAAGAGTTTATTTTTCTCATAATTTTGGCACTATTATTATGGATTTCTCAAGTATTATAATCTTGATAATGTTGTTTATATGTATTTCTTTAATTTCCTAGTTTCTTAGATTAATTTCCTACTTTATAGATTAATTTCATGTTTTATAGATTAATTTCCCACTTTCCTAGGTTAATTTAGTGATTTAGAGATTAAATTATAATTATGAAAATATGTTTAAAATATAAAAAATTCCTACCTTTAATTCTAGAAGATAAACTAGGTTATATCATACCTTTTTTATATGTATTCATTATATAATATTGATTATTAAAATTATAAAAAAAATTGAAAAAATAGACTAACTCTATGTAGGTGAAATGAAAGGGATAAAAAATAAAATTTGAGTGATTTTTAATTATAAATATTTGTAATTTTGATGCAATAAGGATACATAATGTGTTATATTCTATTTACTAAGAGATGAAATCCCTCCAAGCTTAAATTAAGGATCTAGAGGAAAAAGAAAGTAAATTAAATGCTCCATCAAGAGTAGGTAAGGAAGATGATGGACATGATAACAAGATTTTTTTTACCTATTGGTAAGAACCAACCTAAAACATATACAAAAAATACTAGATTTAATATAAATCAGCATGTAGCATCTATAGAAAAATATACGAGTACAAACCAACTTGTAACAATAAAAATGCAAGAACTCTTTAAAGAAGACCAATATGAAATAGTTTATATAGATATTCTTGGTAGATAAGATAAATTTTAATTATATGGTATTGTAAAAAATCAATTTAAAACTAATTATTATACATCCATTGGTAATGAATTACAACCTATAACTATTACTCGTATATCTATTCATGAGTTTGATAAAAGTAATTGTTCTATAGAAATGATGTCTACAGAAACATTTGAGTTAGTTGGTGAAAATAAACCTATAAAATTCATTGATAATATTAAATTTGTTCCTCATCCACCTACTTATAAATGATAATCACCTATGACACTTTATTCTATAACAACACTTGAACATGTTGAATAAGGACTTATAGAAATAATTAATATGGAAATGTTTGAATCTATTAAAAATGAATGACCTACAATAACAATATGTGCACATGGTTAAAGGAAAAGCATCCTACAATTTGTTTTTTGCATGAATCATAAATTTATGCATGCAATGGGTAGATGATATCAACCAAATGAAACTGATTGGGTGCAATTTTAGGGTAGATTAGAGATGGTAAAATTTGAAGCAAATTTATTTCTAGGTGAAGGATTTAAGGGCCACATAAGAATAAATTTTTGCATGTAGTTGGATATCCAACCCTTGACCTCTCCCTTTAATATGATATGGGTTCACCAAGGGTTCTTCCCTTAGACCCTATAAGTAAATGCCCCTTGATCACGTTGGGGGCTGCCACCCCCAGACCCCTCCTATATATTTCAAGGCAAGAGAAAAAAAAGTAAGGGAATCACAAAGTGTAAAAATAACATTATTATAATTACTCTAACCATGACATTAAAATCAGATGACTTTATAATAATGTAGGATACGTTTTTAGTTGAGTATGAGACAAAAATTTAAGAATTTATTAAGGAAGAGTATTTTTTTAAGAACAATTAGTATAAAATTGTTGGGTTTTTTATCTCTTAGATTTATACAAATATGAGACTTATTGGGCACAAGATAGACAAAGTGGAAATTAAGGATAAAAATATGTATTGAAAAATCAAAGGGGATATTGTCCACCATTACAAAGAAAACCATGTATGCCTATAAGACAATTTTTTTCTAGTTTCTATTTTTATGCTTTCCCTTCTTGTTATGCACTTCATGCTTAAAATTACACCCCGCCACCATTTAATTTTTTTATAAACCAATACCAAAAACCATATGTCCTTTGGCCTTGGTATAAATGATAGTCATGGTAACCTCCACCCAAAAACTAAAATCCACATATAAAGGATAGGTTTCAACAATAAACATAACAAGTTTTTTTTTCCAAAACATCTAATAACCTAGCCCAAATATAAGGTTAAAAGTTCATGAATAAATTTATCAATTATTCAACCTATTGGCCCACTAAATCTAATTAGTTTTATCTACTAAGAGTTAATTATTGGTGATAATTTTTTCCCTTGCTCAAAATTGCACATAATATTATCAAAAAACTATATTAACTAACTTAAAATAATGAAATGAAAACACACCCCACATACCAAGTAGATTTTATAGAGTTCCAAATTCATTTAATTATTTTAGTATACCACTTCACATAGATAATAATAAATATAATACCCTAAATAAGTATTAAAAATAGTAATAAAACATCCATCTATAACAATGAGCCAATCCTTGATTGACCTCTATTCATAAATAAGTTGTACAACTGAGAATTCATAACTATCCCTTTTAGAACATTATTACTTTTTAAAATAGATTAAAGAGTTTTTTATCTATTTTATTAAATGGATTTAGTAGAATAATGTTAACTAACATAATAATATATCTCACCTATATCCATTATATAAGTGACATGTAGCCATTGTTTATAAACTATTGTAATGACCTAAATCCACTATATAAATTACATTACAAACAACCATTGTTCACAAAACTATTGTAATGACCTACAACCATTATATAAGCTACACAAAACCATTATTAAATAACCATTGTAATGACATTAAACCACTATTATAGTCCATATGACAACTATTATATTCATTAATATCATTATCATAATCTATAAAACCACTATTTTAGTCCTTACAACCACTACATAGTCATCGATAACCACTATTGACTTCCAACCACTGTTGTAGATTTCTATAAACTATTTTAAAAAATCAATATATAATAAGATAAAATGGTGTCACAAATATCAAAATGTGATAATTAAGCATAAATAAATTTTTTAGATGAGGTAAAATGACCATTTCAAATAAATACAACATTTAGATTCAATGTTTACCCACCCATACAACTATCACAAATGACACACCAAAACTCATTTTGGATGGACAATAGGGGTAATGACCAATCTTATACACCATATATTCCAACCATTGATAAATAAATATAGACACATCCAATTATTTATTATATTTACAAAATATCCCAAAAAATGATTCCATATATATCATTTTATCCAAAATATTGTTTGTCCTCCTAGATAAGTCATCCCAACTGCAAGATTTTCATATCCAATTGGGTATGTTATTATTTTCCATCAATTTTCAAATTAATAAATTTCATAGGAAAATTTTACATAAAAAATTAATAATTATTCCATTCACCAGAATTATTGCTTACTTTCTTAGAGATTTTTTATTCATTAACATCCAGTTGATGTCCCAAATGTAAAAAAAAAAAAAAAAAAAAAAACATCATCCACAAGAATGAAATCACATTCATTTGGGGAAGATATGATCATATTTTTCATTGAACATGATTGTATTTAATATAAGATCTAAAAAAAATCACAAAACCATTAATTTGTTTCTAATGACATTGATTTTGTATAAATGCATATTAGGAAGATTTTTTAGGTTTTTGTAGGACATACCTATGCCATTTTAGGACCAATTTGAAATTTAATTTTGTATACTTGACTCATCACTAATAATTACCTTTAAAAAATGGATGAATAGTTGAATTATGCCATAGTTTACATGTACAAGCATCCTTTTAGCATAAATATCAATTGTATGGTAATATCTAAAGCATTCCTTATAATTGTATAGGTTAGTAATAAGTTTTTTCCATTAATAAAGTTAATTTTTTGTGTGTTTTTGCCTTGTATATAATACATAGCCTAATTTTAATGGTTTTGTTGTCATGTAACTTTTATTTCCTTATGAATAAAATGTAGCCATCCTAGCTAAAGCTTGAAATGAATATATATATATATATATATATATATACACACACACACATACATACATACATACATAATTATATATATATATATACATATATATATATATACATATACATATATATATATATATATATACATATATATATGTATATATATATATATATATATGTATATATATATATATACATACATATATATATATATATATACATATATATATACATATATATATATGTATATATATGTATATATATGTATATGTATATATATATGTATATATATATATATATATGTATGTATATATATATATATATGTATGTATATATGTATATATATATATATGTATATATATGTATATATATATATGTATATATATATATATGTATATATACATATATATGTATATATACATATATATGTATATAAACATATATATG
>JARHVA010003892.1:465000-482500 GCA_037957365.1 Torreya grandis | reverse complement strand
ATGTTGGGCTCCCATTTTTTGATAGTAAGAGAACATTTACCAAAAGACCACCATCCTCCACCCAGAACCATATTCATGTCTTCCTTAAAATTGAAAATAAATGAGAAGAAGCCATTCAACATTGGTGCCATTTCTACCTCTCCCCTAATTACCCATTCCCTTTTAACCATTTTTTTAAGAGATTCCAGATTTGGTCTTGCTCCTAAAAATTTACGCACTAGGGTGAAATCCATGGAACACAGAGAAATCTATTAAAGGGTCTAGAATGAAGACTTGAAACTCACCTTTCTCCCAGCAAGATTTAGCAGTCACCAGTGGGAAAATAGATTTTCCATTGGGTTTCTTGCCAAACAGAGATGACCACTTCTTTTGCTCTGCATTCTTTGTCTTCAGCACTTCTGAAGAATTTTCCTTATTAAACTACACATTATCTTTCTCCTTTTCATACTCCTACTCCAACACAATAGGAGTAGAATCTAGATGGGAGACACAGATCCCACTAAAAGGATTAGAACCACTCAAAAGTTTTCCATTATTTCCAATAGCAGCACATTCTGCCCCCAAAATTTTTCCTGCACCCCCTGTTGTCCCTCTAGGTTATGTACCTACTTCCTAGTTCTCCACAGGTAGTTTTTCTCTCACCTTCAAACTTGCGCTCTCCACATTTGATGGGGCACCCTCAGTCTGCCACCCAGAAAAATCAAATTCTGGGCACACTTCCAGCGCGCCCAACGCATCCCGCCTATGAAATTGTATTTTACACAATGTTATTAAGGTCAATGTTTCCATTAGACTCCTTACCATGACTCATTTTTAATTGTTATAAAGTAAGAACCAATTATAATTTCATATTTATATGATGGAATTCCAAATTTAAAATACCAAAATAGAGGATAGTTTGAAAAATATTTTTATAAAGGTTTGTAGTGTGGTTGTATGAGGACATGAATTTTTTTAGATTGGTGGATATGATGAGTCCAATAAATGGGACTCATCTCACATAATGTTATCATATCACCCCTTATAATTTGGTCATTGTCATATTCTTACACACGCATTTATCCATATTTCCATCCATGATGCATATGTTTATTATTTTAATATAATTTATTGAATTCAAAATGAAATATTATAGTTTAATGGCTTATATGTGGTTTTAATAATAATTATATTTGAGGCACCTAGAACTATCAGAAGGGAAATATCTATGAATTTTATAATTTCCTACATCCATTGACTATGTAACACCTACAACCATTATTACAAATGGATTTATATCCATGGGTTGGTTGAACATTAAAGGAATAGAGTACTTAAAACAACTAGGAAACACTTGATACCACTGTCTAGGAGGCACCTATAGCCATTATCAATGACCACTTGAATAAACTACCTATAAATCACCAATAACAACTAGTCATGAAAACATATTTCTAAATATTATAGTTGGTGTATGGATAGGGCTAAAAATATCAGATGATTTTAGGAGTTGATTTAGTTCCATGAATCTTCAGATGAGAAACTTTAATATTCCTTCTCCATTTTATTTTTTTATGTATTTACAACAAAATATTTAGTTGTTTTTATTTTTGTAAATAATAACTTATTATGGGGAATTCATTGATATTAAATTATAACCACCATATTTTATGAATATTTGAATAACCAACAATCTCCCTTATATAATTAGTATAAATATAATTTCAAACTAGTTAGATAATAAGTTTATAAAATAGTAAGGATTTGGAGAATAGTTGGAGAAACACTATTTTTATATTTTTTAAATTTTTCCATAGAAAAAACCATTATGAAATATATATTTTTAAATAACTAACCTGTAGTAAAGGAGGGATTCAAGATCCAATCTAAATTAGGTAGGCCCCACTTGCCTGTTAATATTAGTTTCATTTATTATTTATTCTTTATGTATTTATAATTTAATTTTAAGTATGTTATGTATTATTTAATATGTGTATTATAATTATTCCATTATGTACATTTGATTCATCTAGTGTGGGAAACTTCCAAACAAAAATCATTTCCATTTCATGAAATTTCCCTTTTATGCAATTATGCTTGTTATAGGTACAAGCCACTGAGAGGGGGATGAATGAATGGTGTAAAATAATATAATTCAATTCTAATTCCTTAAAACCCTTAATCATTCAATACATACATTCATGGAGCATATACATCATTCATAGTAATGAACAAGAGAGACAATGCAATATCAAGCACATAACAAATGACAAATGTGAGAAACCCTCTTGGGGGAAAAAACCCACTATAACCTACAATTTTAATATTATAATATAATAACATTAATCAATTTATACTAGTTTCAACTCATCAAGGAACTACCACCCTTATTTTAGTGAGATTACAATCCCACAAGGAGCTACTACACCTATCTAGCTGAGCTACCATAACAACTAGACCTTTATAAAGTTTCAACTAGAAATAAGTCTACAAAACCCTAAATGTTGATCTTCCAAGAAAACACCTATGAATATAACATATCCTATAACATCGATTGCCTATCAATCTAATGGAAATACAAATTATATCAACTCTGCACACTTAATGCATCAAAAACATCCTCTTGTATTACCCTAGACCTCTTCACTCATCCTCAACCTTTAAGACCACTATTATAACATAAAAAACATAACCCATATGTCATAAAAATAGTCACTCAAACTATTTTTATCTCTCTAACTCATCCAATGGGCACCCACCCTTTCTTTCACTTCATAACACTATGCTCTCAATATAAATTCTACCCACAAGTCTAGAAATCATAATATTCCTTGTTAACCAAACACATGCCTTCACCCTTAAGGCATATTACATGGGTTACACTTAAGCATAACATACTTTCAAATATGCCTAAGTCACCTTTTAGGTCATATGATGACCCATTCACCTCTTTGATACTTATCCCATCAGATTAAGGACAAAGTAACACTTTACAACTCATGAACTCATGACACATGATATATATGACCTCATTATGTGATAACATACATCATAACACTCTTCTTCTAACCACCAATTAGCTCAAACATTTATTTATACACATAGTCATTATGAAAAAAAACACAGTCAACTTCTAACCCTTTCTTTATATTTCATATGATTGGAAAAACCTTCATAATGCACAAAAATTATCCTCATGGAGTCTAAAACACTCCCTAATATCTATTTCATCAAGATATATCAAAACAACATAAAAACAAGCTCAAATAATCTTATCGAGTTGATTAAAGGACATACATGAAAACATAGTCAATTTTAAACCTTCATAACTTTGAATGTACATACTTTTAGGTACTCAAATCTATATTTAAATATGTTCCTTGGAGTCATATACAAATTATCTTTTTACACCATGATAAAATTATGCCTATATAAAAATATATGGCCCCAAAACTAGAGATGAGTCTTTCCTTTATTAAATTCAAATATTCAAATCCAAATGGTCATAATTAAACCTTGGTCACTTTGCTCACATCTCATGCTCTTGTATCTTCATATTACACATGCACCATTGATCTTTTTTGAACTTTAACACATATCACACCAATGCCCAGAATTTAAAATTTAAATATTTGACCTTATCTCATGAAATCTTACAATATTTACTTAACATACACCATCGATCTCATGTACATAGCTTGATCTTTATCTCTTATAAACATTGGACACTTTGAAATAATCTCACTCAATGCACACTATTAATATCTATCTATGTAAACACATAATCACCATTAGATATTGGATAAATATTTATATTTATCTCTACTTGATGTTAAAATTTGAACACTTGTTTTTATCTCAATACTTCCTGACATCTTGGAATGAACATGTCCTGTTGATCTTTTTGTAAGGAGATCGATCTTTAACTTAGTTAACCAACAAACAATTTGACCCATTTGACTTATTATGCACTATATATCTAGATGTATGAAATCCAATTTTTTTTTGGATCTTCATCTGGTCTTGATATTTAACATCATGTAAAAATATCTATGTGGACCATTGATTATCTACCTAGAAGGCCAACTTTGCACAGTCATATCTTTTACCTTGCTGACTTGCATGATCTAAAATTTGGATCATATGATCTCACATAGGAAAATCCAAACATATATTAATTTTTTCCTATAATCCTCATCTATGTGAGTTATAACACCATTAATATTATCACTCACATTTTTTCTATCATAGAGCCAACTATGTTAAGAACTGCCTGGAAGGCCAACTTTGCACAGTCATATCTTTTACCTTGCTCACTTGCATGATCTGAAATTTGGATAATATGATCTCCTCACATAGTAAAATCCAACCATATATAATTTTTATCCTATAATACTCATGCATGTGAGTTATAACACCATTAATTTTCTCACTCACATTTTTTATATCATAGAGCCAACTATGTTAAGAAATGCCTAGAATGCCAACTTTTCACAGTCATATATTTTACCTTGCTCACTTGCATGATCTAAAATTTGGATCATATGATATTCTAACATAGGAAAATACAACCATATATCAATTTTATCTTGAAATCCTCATGCAGGTGAGTTATAACACCATTAATATACTCACTCACATTTTTTCTATCATAGAGCCAACTATGTTAAGAACTACCTAGAAGGTCAACTTTGCATAGTAATATCTTCTACCTCACTCACTTTCATGATCTAAAATTTGGATCATATTATCTCCTCACATGGGTAAATCCAACCATATATCAATTTGATCAGATAATCCTCATGTGTGTGATTTATAACACCATTAATTTTATCACTCACATTTTTTTGATCATATGGCCAAATATGTTAAGAACTACCTAGAAGGCCAACTTTGCACATGCATATATTTTGATGTACTTATCACATGACCTAAAACTTATAAAAAATAAAAAAAGGAAAAAAATTTATCAAAACCATATGATCATTTTCTACTCATACCTTCGCATGTGAAAAATATAACACTATCAAAATGCCTACTCAACATTTCTTACCACATTAAAAATTTGGATAAGTATGGGAAAATACTATCAAACTACCTAGGAGCCCAACTTTGTATATGAATATATTATATTATGCTTCATAAAATGACCCAAAATTTATCACATAGAAACTAGGCATAAATATGACCATAACCATATGACCAACTTCCCCTGACTCATCCACATGTGGCAATGGTGATGTCAACAAACTGCCTACTCAAAATTATTGCCACTAGAACCAAAATGTCTAGATGAAAACAATGACTAGACAAATGAAATACACTCATGCACACAAGAACACAAATCATTATTGAATTATTATAGGACCTCTTTCACATGATAAAATCACCATATTTATCCCTGAACATATCTAACCATACCAAAATTGAAGATCAACCAAGCCTCCTTCAAGCATACTAGGACAAGCAGATTGTACACTTTATCATTGCCACATATAATATCAAGGCCCTTTATCCACTCACTTGGAAAATTATATGACATCACCATGACATCATTGAAAAAAATCTAAAAATTTCCTCTTTTGTCATTTATTCTAACAACCATCATATAACAATATACATCTCACCTTTCTTTTCTCTCTTCAAGCACTCTAACAATAATAATTTATCCCCCTTTAGCACAATGAAAAAGTGTGAAAAAATTAATATTCAAGACCTAAAAATATTACCATTAGGAGGAAACCATCTTATAAATATAGTACAAACTCCCCCTTACCTTGAGCATATCTCTTCTTGCCTTGACAACTTCCACTTGCTCCATACCAACACTCTCTTTAACCAAGAACTACAACCAATGAATAAAGAAATCACAAAATATTTAAATCTAATAGAACTCATTAAGAAAAATTTGAGAGGGACTTACCCTAATATATCTGATCCATTACACCATTTGATCATCTTAATATCTCCACACACCATGAAAAAACACCACATAGGCTTACCAACCTTCTCTTCTCAAACTACCTCAAGGACCACCAACAGAACTTCATGTAATTCACCAAATAGGAAACATATTATAAACCAACTTGATAAATCTCCTTTAAATACTCATACCTTGATATTTTAGAGAAACTAAACGCAAAGCATTCTTCTTCTCACTAGGCATATCTAATCTCCTTGTAGCCGTACTTCAAACTTGCAGAGCCCATAAATTCTAGTAAACACACCATAAAGACTTGAAACATTATATTTGGAGAAATTTTATATTCCCCCTCAATAACATAAATTATAATAACTAAGATAATCCTATGTAACATACTTCACAAACCTACTAGTCAATTAGGCCTCCATCTTGACAAAAACATGAATAGTACAAAATCAACAAACCTTTAGATCTCTAGGAAGCTTTATTTAAATTTTTTTTTGTACCATTAAACCTATTAATAATCATCATATCTAAAATCATAATGAAAACCACTTTTATATCATAGCCTAAAACCCTAAAATATTAAAACAAACATAGTCAATGAGCCTTCTTCTTGTCAACGTCCACCTCTGAAACTTATTGTATACCTAGAGATAACCATTACACACTTCTTGACTAATATTTAAGCTTCCACCTCTTTGGGAACCCATACATCCCATAACCCATTTTAGGTATGCTTTCCTTTAATCTAAAATTGAGAAAATTGAAAGCACTAAAAAATCTTTAATTTGACTTCAACATACCTTCAAACAACAAAACCACTTGAAAAAAGCTAGAATAAGGTCAACAGAACATTATGAGAATCAGACTCTTCTTTTCATTTAATAAAACTAATTATGCCATTTGGAAACACCCATTCTTCCCCTGTAGACATTGCATACACAACAACACTTACTTCTCCACTAAAAGGAGTCTCTTAAAAATCATAGACAAAGACATCATACTTCACAATTTACTAGAATAGTGTGAAATAAAGAGTTTCCTAAAACTCCTCATATTCCTTCTCATCCTTGGTCATATGATTATTATAGTTATTCTTATTCTTATTAGGCCCAAGAGAATAAACATGCTTATTCACTACAACATTCTCCTTCTCTTTTATGATTAGATTGATAATACATGGAGACAACATAGATTCATGACATAAATTTTCATCTGTAGAATCTTCCTTATAGATTGGAACCTTATAACTAGGTAGTAGTTACTCAAAATTTATGTTCTTTGAATGAAACTTACACAATAATAATAGGGTGTTCACTTAGATCCATACTTACGTCATAACTAGCCTCAACCATTATGTTGGTCTTCTCCTTGAGATTGGTCTCTTTATTCATAACATGAGAAAACAATGAGATACCTTAAAAATCTTGACCTTATATAACATTATCCACCATATAAAACATATTACATAGACCTAAAGCCTCATCATGACTCATACTAATCACTTTTGGCTTCCATGAGTTGACTTTCCTTCTTCCTTACACTCTAGGATCCTGATTAAGCCTATTATGACTTGTACACCTTTGCTTACAGAATATATCAAAGTGACCTCTCTATTAATATTTGTAACAAACCATACCCCTTGATGGAAACACAAATTTTATTACCTTTTTTGGATAGAAACTATGTCATGACAAATGAAACAACCTCCTATTTTTGAAGAGGACTCACCTTGTCTAACCTTTTATAGACAATCATTTGCAAAATGTCCCACATCAAGATAGTTGAATTACTTAAATGTTTTCACAAATTTTGACTGATGGCCCCCATCATAGTTCCATGAAAACTCATTTCTAATAGGTCTCTTATATTCTCTAGATTTATACTTAAATTGATTACATGTGTAACAATAACCATTCAAATTTGTATACCTCATGGCATTTGGCTATCTGATATGATTTATATTCATTTTAATATCACCTTCATTCCTTTTCTAATGATTTTTATTTAAATTATGATTGTCCTTGTTCACCTTAGTCTTCATCTTGTCTTAAGTTACATTCATTTGTTCTTCTTCATATTAAATACCAGTTCTACTACTAGCATCCTTTTGACCACTCAGAATATTGTCTAAATCACTTGAGATATTCTCAAATATCACAAATGATTTCACATTATTATATGTATTTTATAACTCAGATTTTAATGATTCATTTTCAATTTCATGCCCTTAACATTAATCTTATTTATCTTTTAGGCTTGTAGACTAGATTTATAATTGACAACTAAGATGCTTGACCATATCTTCATGTTCCTTGGTGTCTTAATTCATTCTTGATTCATACATAATTAATTTCTCCTCATAGTATTTGATTTGAGAATTCATCTTCTTAGTAATCTTCTTCTCAATCTTTAGTTCTTCAAGAGCATTTGTCAATGTAGTCTCATAGTCCACATCATCTTCATCATCATCTAAATCACTCCAAGTAGACTCCTTTTGATGTCATCAACTTCCTTTCTCATCCTTGGATAGTGATTCATGTTTAATAGGATCAACATCTTCATGATCATACTTTGAGTCACTATATTCACTCTCATCTTATGATATTCAATCTTATTTAGTGTAGGTACTCTTGTTCTTGAAGGACTTCTTTTTGTTGTTATACTTTCCAAATCCTTTATGTCTTCTTGTTCTCATCTTGGCCTTAACCATGCTATTAATCATAATTATTCTCATTCTTAAGAGGGAACTTATGATAAAAATACCCTATCTCTCCACAATTAAATCATTTAAAGGGTAGTTTAGCCTTATACTTGCTTGAACCTATTTTTTATTTCCTTGTAAATAAAGAAATTAGTTCATCCGCATCTTTATTATAATTGTCATTCTTCTTGGGTTTATTACCTTGGAAATTATTCTTTGTCTTCATTTCAATCTTAAAATTGTATTCCTTCTTTTATGGTATATCATCATTATTTCTCATCTCATAGGTAATGAAGGGTGCCATCCAATTGATCCATCTTCAATTGAGTAGGATCATGACTTTATTCTATAGTAAATGCTTATGGATCAAACTTGAGGGATATAGCCCTTAATAATTTTTGAACTATAGTAGCCTCTTCAAGGTTCTCTCCAAGACCTATGATGATGTTGATAATATCGTCAAATCTCTACAGAAAGGATGCCATAGAATCTTCTTCCTTCATCTTGAAAATTTCAAATTACCTTTTGTGAGTCTACAACTTCGCAAGCTTGACCTTTGAATCTCCTTCATAAATGATCTATATTTTATCCCATATCTCTTTATTAGATTTAAAATGGGTTACCATACTAAACTTATTCTGTGTAAGACCATAAGTAATGGAATTAATTGCCTTAGAATTATTCTCAAATAGCTTCTTGTTTGTAACACTAGATGGAGGAGTAGTAAGAACAACATAACCATCCATAAAAAATTTTCATACATCAAACCCTCTGGACATAACATATGTACTCATCCTTGTGCTATAAAAATAATAATTATATCCATTTAACATTATTTTTTTTTAGTAAATAAGCCTCCTTGATGACTACCCATATTGTGCCTTGTATCACCTTTAAGCTATCAATCCTTTTACAAAGGACCTGATTTGATACCAATTATTAGAGGTACAAGAAACTAAGAAGGGGGTGGGGTGAATTAGTGGTAGAAAATAATTCAATTAAATTCCAAATACTATAAAACCTTAATCATTCAATACATACATTAATGGATCATATACATCATTCATAGAAATTAACAAGAGAGATAATGCAAGATCAAACACATAACACATGACATATGTGGGAAAACCTCTTATGGTAGAAAAACCACTAAAAACTAAAATTAGACTATTATCCTATAATAAAAAGAACCAATTTATACCAAATTCAACTAATCAAAGAATTACCATCCCTTATTTTAGTGAGACTGCAATCCCACAAGGAGCTACTGCACCTATCTAGTTGAGTTACCACAACAACAAAACCTTTAGCAAGTTTCACCTTTAAAGGAGGATATAACCCCCTATATGTTTATATGACACAACAACACCTATGAATATAACATCTCCTAGAAATTGATTTCTTATCAATCTGATGGAGATACAAAGTGTATCATCTCTCTTTAACTTTGCACACTCAATGCATCAAAAACATCTTTTAGATCACCCTACACCTCTTCACTCATACTCAACCTAAAATAAAAATATTATAAAATCATAATAAATAATAACATGTAATACACATATTCCTCAAACTATTTTGATCTCCAACTCATCCACTAGGCACCCACCCTTTCCTTCACTTTACAACACTATGTTCTTAATATAAAGTCTACCCACAAGTCTAGAAAACATCATATTTGACTTCACTATTTATAGAGACTTCATAAATTATCATGTCAAAAATATTCATTTTTATCCATAACACATTCCTTCACACTTAAATAATTTTACATGGGTCACACTTAAGCACAACATACTTTCAAATAGGCCTAAGTCACCTTTTAGGTCCTATGATGACCCATTCACCTCTTTGACACTTATATGATTATACTAAGGAAAAAAGAAGACTTTATAAATCATGAAATCATGACAAATGATCTATAGGTCCTCCTTAAGTGACAAAATCCATCATATCACTCTTTTTCTAACCCCCAATTAGCTGAAATGCTTCTCTATACACATAGTCATTATGAACAAAAACATAGTCAAATTATAACCCTTTGTTCATATTATATATGATTAGACAAACCTTAATAATACACATAGGTGATATTAATTGAGTATAAAACACTCCTCAATATATATTTCATCAAGATATATTGAAACAACATCAACACAAAATCAAACAATCTTCTTGGGTCACTTTCATGACATACATAAAAACATATTCAACTTTGAACCTTCATAACATTTAATGTACACACTTTTAGATATATAAATATATATTAGTATATTTACCTTAGAGTATTATACAAATTTTATTTTTACACCATGTTAAATTTTTGCTTGTATCAAAATATATGGCCCAAAAACTAGATATTGGTATCTCCTTTGTTAGATTCGAATATTCAAATCCAAATGGTCATAGTTAAACCTTGGTCACTTTGCTCACATCTCATGCTCTCATGTATTTATATTAAACATTAAATATTGATATTACTCAAAATTTAACACATAGTACACCAATTCCTAAACATTAAAATTTAAATAGTTGACCTCATCTCGTGTAATATTACAATATTGAGTCAACATGAACCATCGATCTCCTATACATAGCTCAATATTTATCTCTTCCAAACATTAGACACTTTGAAATCATCTCACTCAATACACACCATTTATCTCTATTTTTATTAACACCCACTCATCATTATATCTTGAAAGAATATCCATATTTATCTCTATATGATGTTAAAATTTGAATACTTGTCCTTATTGCACTACTTCCTGACATCTTAGAATGAACATGCTTCGTTGGTCCTTTTGTAAGGAGCTCAATCTTTAGCTTCATTAAAAAACAAACACATTGAACCATTTTACCTACTACACACAATATATATAGATTTATGAACTCCCATGAACCATTGGATATCCATCTAGTCTTGATCTTTAACAACATGTAAAAATGACTAAGTATGGGAACCATTACTTATCTAGATAGAAGGCCAAGTTCGCACAGTCGTATATTTTACCTAGCTTACTTTAATGGACTCAAATTTAGACCATATGATCTCATCACATATGAAAATAAAAAAATATATCAATTTTATCTTAAAACCATTGTGAGTGTGAGATATAATGCCATTAATATACTCAAATTTTGTTATCACAGAGCCAACTATGTCAAGAACTGCTTGAAATGCTAGCTTCACACATGTATATATTTTGATGCACTTCATCACATGACATAAAAATTATCAAAAATAAAATATGTATAAAAATTAAAAAAAACCCATATTATCATTTTATCCTCACACTTTCACATGTGTGAAATATATCACCATTAAAATGCCTACTCAACTTTTCTTGTCATATTACAAATTTGGCCAAGTATGAGAAAACACTGTCAAAGTGTTTAGGAGCCCAAATTTGTACTTTTATATATTATGTTATAATTAATCACATGAACTTAAATTTATCACATATACACTAGTCAAAAATGTTATCATATCCATATAACCTACTCCCCCTAACTCATCCATATGTGGCAATGGTGATGTCAACAAACTACCTAATCAAATTTTCTACCACTAGACCCAAAATGTCTAAATGAAAATAATGACCAAACAAATGAAATAAACTCATGAAAAAAGCACTCAAATCATTATTTACTTCTAATAGGACCCCTTTCACATGTTCAAATCACCATATTCATCCTTGAACATCTATAACAATGTCAAAATTGAAGATTAACCAAGACTCCTTCAAACATACTAGGACAAACACATTTCACACTCTCATTATCACATAAACTATAAAGAAACATAATCCACTCACATAGACACATTTTTTACATCACCATGACATAACTGATAACTCTCCAATAGTGCTTTCAATTCTTTTCATTTTGATTTTTTAAGTGTGTTTTAATTATGCAATGATTAGGACCTTGACCTTTAATAGACATTAATGTTTCAAATATAGTTTCTAAATATTAATAAATTATATATACACTAGATTGATAATTGTATGAATAGAAATAGAAATACACCAAGTATCTTCCCCCTAAAATCACATTCTATTAGTTTGTATGTACATTGATTATACTATGCCAATTTAATTAAGGAGTTTATTTGGATTGCCACACTCCATGATGGGTTTAGAAGATTCCTAGAGTTCACACTAATACAAAACATACACTAAATTATATAGATCATCAACATGATAATGCCAATTATAGTAAATAATTATACCATTTTTGGATTCCAAGTTGACACAATTTCATTCATAATGGCATGACACTTTCTATTTTCAATAAGTCACCTTTCTTATGTTAGACATGATACCTATTGATTATGAGTCTCTTTCAGGAATCATTGGCTAGTATGTTTCTATTTTTCATCTCATATATTTAAAAATACAAAAATAATTAAATAAACTATTTTAAAAAAAATCAAAATAATGACCTATACATGGTGATATGTGTAGATTATTTACATTAGTTGATTGACACATCAATATATGTACCACTTATATATATCCAATTTAATATCAAAAACTAATTCACAAGTTTAATTGAGTGATTTTAATAACATACAGGTTGTCATCCCAATATGTAGTTATAGGTGTTGATATTGTCTCAAATTTATAAAATTAATATAGATAATAATGTTGTATTCCAAATAGTAATGCATTATGTTCTTGTATGAGTTTAGTCAACTTGTCCTAGTGAACACATGGTATACATTATCATATCCACAACATTCACAGGCCCTATACAAATTTTATAAATCATAATAATTTCATTTAGGGCATCCTTTTACTTAGGTTTTATCATTCTATAACTATCCATCTTGTTCATTTTTTAGCTCAAACCATTGCACAAAATATATCAAATTTATCACTTACTTTCATATTGTTTTACTAATAGATACCTAAGTTTATAAATATACTAATATTAATATTGATAAATTACATTTACTCTTTCATGTTTACTCTTTTTATTTTATGCTTCATGCCTTGTGTGTAATTATTATTTTGGATTGTGGACATTTGAACATGTCATTTTTTGTGGCTTTAAGCCCATTTTATGCTTCTATATGTGTTAGAGATATTTTAATGCATCCCTTATATTCATCCCCTTGTATTTATTATTTTATTTATGTGCCTTTGCATGTTCTTACTTGTGTAGACATCATGGCCATGATTCTTGTTTGCTTGTTTTTATCAATTTGTGATGCCATAATCAATATCAATAATCTTCCCATTTTTTTATGCCATGATGGACATCATGCATCACCCATAAATTTTCTCTATATCAATTATAATTACTCAGTATATTATTAATTAGTTATTTCATTCCTAATTTCTATTATCCATCTAGTCATGACACTAATTATGTTTGGTTCCACAAGTATCTTATGTTATTATATTTCTCACCTTATATATGGTGATGACACGATCTTCAATGTTATCATTACTAATCAGATTTAAATTTTTTAATAAAATCATTCAATAAATTATTATTTTGAGTTAATTTATTATGTAGGCTTCACAGCTCACCTTAAAAGAGACTAATCTACAATAACCCAGTACACATAGAATAATATAAAATTTTATTAGTCAGTTATATTTCACTTATAGAATTTACCCAAAAGGTACTTTTAGATAAAAATGCTCCATTTGGATACATGTGTAGGTTATTTATGTCCATAATAGGTTTTTATTATCCTAGGAGGAAAAATTAACAAACTCTATAATTTGAATCGCATGTAGTTATAGGATAGTTTGTAATAAGTATCTAGAATAATTTCATAATTACACTTAGATTTGTCTAATATTTCACTCAAAAAGGGGGATCATGTCTGAAATGTGTTTTAAGTTATCACATAGGTTTTTACTCAAAACTTCACTTAATATTACTAAGTCTTAAGGTTAATATGCTTAGATATCATATTGGGGGAATCTGTGTGACACATGACCACCTTTTTTCCATTTTTTCACTAGTTTCACAAATGGAATGACAACCTATGTCATTCTATATATTGTATACATGAGACTCAGATCATGCTATTTTTATACCAATTTTACACTAGTGTTTCACTAGTTTTTTCACTAGAATTTAATCTTATTCCATCTAAAATGGTTGATTCACCCATTTGCACTAAGGTTTCACCAATTTTTCACTAGAAATGATCTATTATAATTCATAAAATGATTCCAAGTTACTTTACTACTTTGGGTATGAAATGATGCATTCAAGCACACCTTGAGTTTTAAATCACACTCTTATCTATTAGAATTTGGGCATGCACAATCCTATCTAAACTATTCAATGAAGAATAAAAATTTTAAGGGTTTTATCCTCTCATATCAATACTTTTTCACTAGAAAAACATAATAGTTCATGTACCCAATCAGGTGTATTCATTCCTTATTATTCGATGTATAAGTTTTTGTCTGTACTTTCATATTTTTATCCTAAGTAAGGATTTATTTATACATGTTTCATTTCAGGTTTTCATGAATCACAATTCAATGCACAACTTACATTAAAGAATGTTTGACATAGGTGAGTTCATGTATAATACTTTTTCTTTTACTCTAGTACTTTCACTTTGTTGCATTACTAGAATAAAAAAAATTAGTCATATAAATTAGCATTTAATGCTAAAATGGTGAAATTTTGACCATTTATAATTATCTCATACTCAATTACATAAATCTAAGCTATAAAATTCTAAAATCATGAAATGATTTATAGGTTTTGTTCATCTCACTATCGAGATTACTATTCATAATTGTGAGATCATCTAAAAATGTAAGAATAAACACAATATAATTATCTACTTTTTATCCATATTTTTAAAATTTATAGATTTTTTTAATCTATTTTATCACATTGAGATTTGTTTATAAAATTGTATTAATTTTCATTAATTAGATCTGCATTGTGTAGTTGTTTTAATGTTTGTGCATATTTTAGGTCTTTATGCATTATTTTTTTTTAATCATAGAAATAAATTATAAAACTATAAATATTAAATTCAAAATTGAAAGTCTAATCATAACAATAAAATGCATAATAAAAAATCATTGGAGTAAGGTATGTCTTAGTTTAAATCTCAAACTCTACATTTGTCATCATAACAAAGGTAGAGGTTAATTCGATTATAGAATTATAGTAGACTAAAGTATGGGGCCTCTTATTTATCATTTATATTTACTTAATTTTCACACAAATACCTAATCCTTATATCTTATAGTATCTATAATGGGTCTTAAGGAATGTGGAACATGTCATGGGAATTAAGACTTTTACATTTCATTCCATATCCTTTATTAGATAGATGATACTTAGGTATTTTCCCCTAACCATTCCCTTACAAAAATGGTATGTAAACATTTTGATGTCAAAAAATCCTATTCTTTATAAATTAATTAAGGTGTCTTATATTTGATAATGATTTCATATCACCATTTTTCTCATCAGTGTTTCAAATATATTTTATTCCTAATTCCATATTGATGAATATTATGGATAGTTGACCACATTATCATCTGTATATCATGATTTATATTTTAGTCTTATTACTATATTTAGATAAAGGTTTATGAGCTTAATATTATATGATGTAATCACAATCATGGGTCCCAATTAAATTATTCTTTTAACATGAGTCTTAACACTCCCACTCCACTCTTTAAAATCATATTTTTTTATTTTATATGGTAAAAACTAGGTTTTACAGGGTCTTGGAACCATAAGAGTGCATTACAAAAGTTTAAACATGCCTACTAGGGCCAAGAAGTCAAAAACAAAAAGAAACAATAGTTAGAATAGAAATAAAAATATGAAACCATGACAGAACTAAGAGGAAGGTCCCTTCTAAGGGTCATCAAGAATAATAGTGTCCTTAACTGGGATGATTGGTTTATCCTTCAAAACTTTAGCCCAAGTGTGATTCTTAGGGCCTTCAACTGCTTCACATGAGAAGATCATTTTGGGGTAATTTTTTCATTTTCCCTTCATGGAAGACTATTTAGGGGGGAACCCCTTGGGGGAGCTCAAAGGGGGGATTTTAAAAGCTTTGGTGATTTCATAGTAGGTGATTGTGGGGGTTGATTAGAGTGAACAAAGTCCTAAACTATTACTTTGGCCTATATGTGTAATGCATTCCAATCTTGGATGATCTTAGCTAAGCTAAACCTTGAATACTAAACCTTAGAGTTAAAATTTTCTAGTAGTTGTATATTTATTTCATCTCTTCTATAAAAATATATTTCCCTTTTCAAGATAATTATGTAGGGATCACTCTTTCAATAGGTTTCAGTTTGGGGATAAATAACAATTTGAGAGGGAGGTCATCTAGGGGACTATGATAAGATATTTTTGGGGGTGTAGTTGGAAGGTTGGTGGTACCTTAATAGGATCCTCCTTTGGGGAGTCCTCCTAGGAGTCCTTCCTAGAAGAGTAACCCATAAGGGAGCCTCTTCACCTAAAAGGGTTTGGCCATTCTTAACAAGGAGGATAAGACCCTGGTGAAGTATGGGATTTGTATCATTCACTTGGTGAATTATGATGGTAATTTAAAGGGACTTAAGAAGGAAATATGGAAGAGTGATATAAAACCCAATTAAATGATTAAGAAGTAATAAATGGTAGAAAAATAATAGTGTATATTTACCTCAAATCATCATGTATCTCATTATTTTAATTTAAATATCAGGCTAGTATTACAAGAGGTCATCCTTTAGGAATCCTTTTTTATCCATCTACACAAAATCAGTTATTTTTAAGAAGATCTATAGGGACTCTTGATTTTTTTACTCATCCATGAATTCATTGGTGCCTGTGCATGACATTCCAGTGACATTGTTCATGAACTACTTTAAGATATTAATGGTGAT
>JARHVA010003892.1:377500-460000 GCA_037957365.1 Torreya grandis | reverse complement strand
TATTTATACCATTCTAAAAAAAATCCATAAACATCACTAATAAATATACATCCAATGAAACATAACATATCTCCACAATTGTGTTAGATCCAAAACTAATAGTATACACCTTGTAAAAATATTATAACCTAAGAAAAACAAGATAAAAATGAGGCACCCAAAAAATAACCATGTTTTAATTCCTATTTGTGTACAATGTCATCAACATTGTTGATGACATTATATGATTGTGAGACATATTTTTACCCTAAATAATTACATGTTCATTAAAAATATAATCTTCCAAAAACCTACTTCCATTTTATCATTACCTACATTTTAAATTCCCTTAGATAAAAATCTAATAAGTTAATTTTCATGGAGCCACACCTTTTTAAATCTACCATATATATCCTTTCCATATTCAGACAAAATATAGATATATAATCACCATTATTGGTCCCAAATCCAATACCCTAAATATACCTATCTATCCTCTTTATATAATCTTTAATTTTACTAAAAATTGTTCATCAAGAATCTAAAATACAAAACATTGTAATTTGAATATTCCAAATGAAGTGTTTTCATCCTTTTATATAACCCTTAAACCAAAAAAAATCAAACTTTCAAAAATTATTCCTCATATTTCAAATAATATCCATATCTTTGAAACTATAGTTCAAATAGACAAACTAGAAGAAGGATTATAGTATTAGCGTTGAAAATAATTTTATTGTACTAGTATATTATTTTTACAAAATTTTCAAAAAAAATAAGTTATTGTGTTGGACTTAAATACCTTTCTTAGCACTAGTTTATTATAATCATCTTGACACCTACTCAACATACTTGATCTAACAACAATGTTTATAAAAGATAAGTTTATAGAAACCATATAGTAATCAAATTTTAATATACCTATTTATTTAATTTAAAGTATCATATATTTATCTTTATTTATTACAATCATTTAATATATTTGGTATCATAGTTTTCTTAAATCACAATCACTTACTATATTATTATGATGAGTGATGAGCTTCTAGGAGGCATATTTATAAACATTATTTTAAATTTGTTAACACTTATCATTTATATATTCAACATATTATTATTCTCCCATAATTTATGTTTACAAATATAAATATATCATGGTAGGCCACATTTTAATGTTTTTTAGATATACATCATGGACTATATTTCATACTAACATAATTATATGAGCATAACATATATTTATGTTTCCTCATTTTATGTACCCTTCCTATAACCTATTTTCCATATTTATTACACATAATTGATATCACCATCATTTTTAATGACATTATATAACACCCTTATTTTTAATAACATCATTGACTAGGTGGATGACATATTATTTTTATGCAAGTATTTAAATATCATCAAATAAGACAATGATTTAAACTAAAATTAAGTGTCTAATTTTAGGGATGGGAATTTCATTTATAAGGTTCCACTTTGTTACATGTCAAAGTATAAACAAATAATTATTTATTTTTTCATATACAAATTGACCTTATAAATAAAAATAAGATTTAGGGATGTGAGGAGTTTACTTGATGGAAGATAAGCTATTATTAAATGCCTTTAATATATAAATAATAAGAGTTACACTTATGATTTTTCTCAGGACTTTAAAGTACTTAAGATTTTTCTACGTAGGGTTTCACCAATCCATCTTGAGTTCACCTAAAATTATCTCTTAAAAAGTTAAATAGGCCAATGGTGAGATTAATATGTTAAGTAAATTAAAGGTAAGTATCCCTAGCCTTAATTTCTCTCATTTATAAATTTTATTTTATTTTAAATTTTGTATGCCTCATTTATTTTACAATATATTTTAGTACATGATTACTATTTTATTTTTATATTTTACGTTATTATTATTCATAACCATTTCTTTGCTATCTAATGTAATTTTACTTAATAAATCTCTTTCTCACCACCTAATAGAACCTTTAGTTTATATTAGTATTTCTTGAAAGTATAATAATTACACATATCTATCAAGGTCAGTCTCCCTCTATCTGATTTAAATATTTTGTGTAGGTTTTCCTTAAATATATATTCCAAACTTTATTATACACAACATTTATCTACGAAATAAAAAGTTTTCCAAACTAATATTTTATATGTGTGCGATTTATAATTGTCTTATATAGTTTACGTAGTTTACCTGCTTAGAGGATTAATATATTTTATAAGCCATATTTTTGGACCAATACATTTTGTAACAATAATATCTATTTGAAAAATCTTAAAATATCATCCTCACATATAATGTATTAATTTATCCCCTATGGAAAACCATATTAGATTGGTTTAGGATTAAAAACGTCACTCACTACTCATATGCTTGTTAAGATAAAAAAATACATTTATTATTTACATCATTTGGAAGGATTGAAATTATGTAAAACCCAATCTAAATTTAGTTGTGTATACACATTATTCTCACTTTAATGACACGTTTTAATCTATTTCTTATAAAATTATAATCTCTTTGAGGGTATGCTTCTACAATAACTATAATAAGAGTTGTTTGAATTATTCCACCTCATGAGATATGTTTCATATATTCTATTCCATACTCCACCTTAATATAATCATCATATCAATAAAGGTTTCCTCTTCAATAAATGTACCCTCCTCTAACCTTTTTTTTTTCATTTTTGCACATTATTTATATCATTATCTAGGGTCATGATGTCATATTTTACCCCATTTTTGGTTCATGTCATAATTTAATGTGTTGTACTATTTATTTTTTATGTCTTAAGTTAGGTTGATGACATCAACTAAAATTATGTTTTAATATTTTATGGGTTTGATATATATTTTTGAGTTTACACTCACCATTTATTAAAACTATATATATATATATATATATATATATATATATATATATATATATATATATATATATATATATATATATATATATATATATATATATATATATATATATATCTGTGTGTGTGTGTGTGTATGTGTATTAATTTCATAAAAATATACCTTAGGAAGAAGAAAATGATTTATAATTAATAGGATAATACACCAATGAAGACAAGTTAGTAGAAAAAATCCTTAAAATCTTTCAAGAATAGGACTTGTAGCAACAACTCATATGAAGTAATTTGAAAATTTATCTATGTATATTTTTTCATATACATGTTTACTTCACATAAAACCATATATAAATTATATTACTAACATATAGGGGGTGAATGTTCTAAAAATTCAACCAAGGTATCCCTAACCTCAATATTTTTTAATGCTTTGTTAAATATCTTAGATGGTGTATCTCATGTATTTATTATTTCTTCATTTCTATATTTTAAACTATTATTACTTATAACTCTCAATTTACCTCCTAGAGGAATTTTACTTGTTATAGCTCCTTCCTTATCACCTAGTGAAACCCTTAGTTTACATAATCAAAATCAAATGAAAACCCAAATATAATAAATTCTTCTACCTTATTTACTTATAGAGACTATTATTAGCTTCCCCTTAAATATTCATTCCAATATTCTTTGCACATAACCCTTTTTATAGTCTTAGACCACTTTGTATCCTAAATTTTTTTACTATGTTGGATCTAGAAGGGTATTATTCCTTTTTAATATTTATATATATTTTTATTATAGAAGTCCATTTTAGTCTCCAATTTTATTTTTTCATATGTTATTAATTTTTAGCTTATAATCCCAATCTGTCATTTTCACAATAAATTTACTAAAAATTTAATACTTTATAAATTTATCATTTTTTAAGATTCCTTACAACTTATTCTCTCATTCCTAAAATGGATTATCTTTAGATACCCATGATAAGGATAAATAATTATCTCCATTATCCCAAATTAGAATAATACATATTACAAAATGTCATCTACTTAAAAAAATAAAATCAAAGTTCATCTTCCTAATATCAAGATTAGATCTTAAAAACTCCAAAAAAAATCCCTCCCCTTGGGGATATTTTGAATGAAGGAGAGCAACATTATTATTTTAATGATATTTTAAAAAACATTAAACACATGAATAAAATAATTAATAAGGTCTAAAATTTTATTATTTCTTGCCTTATTATCACCCCTACCACTAGGGAAATGCATTTCATAATCATGGAGAGAATTTAGGCCAATGGCATGACTTTACCTAACCATTTTTATACATAATTTCCATAATCACTACCACCATAAAAAGTGATAAAATTTAGACCATTCCCCCTTAAACCAAAATAAATGTTCAATTAAATAAATTTACTCTAATAAATCATATAAAAATGATCATGTAAGTTTTAAACCAAATGGCCCACGTAAAAACATAATGTATTAACCATTTTATGACAATGAAAAATTTCAAATAGACCTTAAAAAATCAATGGGGATAACCTAATAAATTTAATCACCCTCTACCCATAAGATATTATAATGGGAATTTAATTTTAAAACTTATAATTCATAGTAAGGTCATCAAAAATATATAAAATGATTCCTTAACTCCTTACATAGTAACCATGGAGGAATAAATCCAAACATTTCATATGGAACATCCAATGAACCCATTATACACCTTAAAACCTTTCTAAATATTTAAAAAGTTTGGATTAATATAAAACCCTATGCTTCCCCTAAAAAATATGAAAAAACATAATTGGGGATGCTTTATAATAGTATAATAAATTTAAACCTCACTCCAAAATTAAACTACAAGGCTTAGTGAATTATTTAATATAATAATTTAAAAATCATGAATGCCATAAAAAATAATTAGTTAACTTTGTGAATGCTAAAAAATATAAATCATAAATCATATTATCATTTCATCAAATGATGGAAATCATTTGTCAGTAAATCTAACCATAAAATGGATAAATATATCCTATTTAAACAATTGACAAATATATTAGAACCTAGATTACAATACAAACTCCATTTCTTCTCTCTAAATCATTGTAGGATGTGTTTGACCAATCCAAAAGATATGACCATATCATGAGGAATATTTACTTTCTTTAAAATTAAAAATAAGGCAATAGATTACTAATGTGACTTTAAAAATTATATTACATTAATATTTGTATATCAAATACTTATGATCATGTATTTGATTCCAAAATAAAAATTCATGTTATCATGCCTAAATCTCCTCAAATTTTAGATCTTTTGAAACTAATCATTGGAATTCTATTTCATGCCTATCCTAAACTATCATAATTTAATAATCAACTTCCAAAAAATTAATAACTTATAATAAAAATCCTAACCTTAGACCCTAAGATTTAGAGCCTATTAGGTCATCTCTCAATGGTTTGATAATAAAAGAATTTTTTGTTCTACATTAATTGGTCTATTTTTTTTTTTAAAAATATCCCTTAAAATATTAGCACATTCTTCCCTCATTAATATTAAATTTGTTCATGATTCAAATTATAATGCAAGATACCAGAAAAAAATCAATGTTAAACACATTTTAGACAATCAAAACAAACATGAAGCTATTCACCAAGAAGACACCCATTTAAATATTTACACCAATCCGTTACAACATCATCTTAAGAAAAAAATATATCTATTAAACACCACCATTTAGAAACTATCCCAATAATATTCAACTATATAAATACATTAAAATAATACTAAACCCTAATATTTCCACTAGTGAAGTAAAACTAGTGCAAATGCAAAGAGTAAAGAGTTTTTTGAACAAGACTACATTATCTCTCAATTCAAAATTATCTAATAATGTAATATTTTTTTTAATAAATCATATTTATATTTTAATAAAGGGATCACCCAATAATTTAAATAAATCTAAATAAAATAGTGATATGCCATAAGAAAGGATCTACAACCACATTTAAATAAAATGTCTATTTTTAAAAAGTGAGTATATCATATAAGACTAAATTTTACAAAAATATTTTAAGAGAAAATAATGGTAGATGAAAGAAGGACCACCACATTTTTCAAAAAATAATAATCTTCAACAAGTCATTTCCAAAAAAATTATGCAATACTAGGTATGGGTAGGCATGAGTGCATAGGTTGACTTCTTAGCCACTAAATGAGAAAGGGAAGGGAAATTTTAAAGATATTTCTATTAATTTTTTTCCTAATTTTTTTATGGGAAACATAGAATTTAGTTTGTATTCCTCTCTTCTTTCATATATTTTAATTTATCATTTGATAAAATATTTGATTCCTTGGATTTTTTAAATCCATACATTTTATATTTCAAGTCCAAAATCCTCTAATCTTTTGTATGTCCAAAATCCTCTAATCTTTTGTAAGTCCAAAATCCTCTACTCTGTTGTATGTAGGATTTCCTTTAAACCAAATATATAATGTATTTTGTGTGTAATACATATAATTAATAAAATCAAATATGGATCTTGTTTTTATACACTCCTTTTCTCATCTTGATATCTCTAATCCCATTCTCATATTTAAGTGAGTACTAACCTCTTGCATTATGTTTTTATATAATTGTTTCACTTTACTTCTTACATATCAAAGTATTTATGTGTTTTTAGTGACGTGGAAACAACCCAATTATTATTATAGCACATTATTTCTATTTTTTTAATATTCCCTTTCTCCATGTCATAGATTTATTTATTACATTATGATTCTATTTAATTAAGTAGTTTATCACTATATTGGGAAATAGAACTAACTAGCTTTAGAGGTTCTCTTAAAAGAGAAACCCCATATAGGCAAGATATCACATGTTATGCTTCAAGTAAAATTTAAATTATTAGACATTTTAACAAATCAATAGTTATTGATATGCCTTATGGGACAATAATTTGATTTTAAATTTAAAATATTTATGCAAATACTCCTAACTTATATTAAATTTTGGGTTGATGGTGAGAATATTTGACCCACTTTATTTTTGAATCATATTTTTAATTTTTTATAGACTCCACTTTTTAATGAACCTAAACACAAAGAGAACTAGATATTTACCTACCATTAATTCAAAGAAAATTTTAAGTAATTTTTTAAAGAAATATTCTTTTTTTAATTTAATTTTTAGATATTATAATTAAATCAAAAAAAGTATGAAAAAAAGTTTTTCCTTTTGTTTCTTGGAATTATAGGAGTCCTCTTCAATTATGGAAATGGAATCCCAATCCTAATTCATATTTATAAAATATTTCTACATTTAATGAATATGATTTCAAAATTCCAATAGACCACATTCCAAAATGTGGAAAAGCTATGTGCATTAAATAATACCATAGAGGACAACATGGCACATAGATTTCATACTTCATCTTTCAAAGTAAAATCATTATAATAGTTTATAGGATTGGATTCTTAGTCATTATCAACTTGTGATTAGTTTGGTGATAAATTATACAATCAATTAAATGAAAGAGTGGATAATCTATCTCTAATTGATCATTTGCCTATAATCAAAAGAGACCCCATAGGGCATGTGTTATATTTTAATTTCAGATTTAATAAAACATGGAAAAGTATATTTGTATAGGTTCATATCCCACTAGGTATGGCTTATTTGTATTATCTAAATTATTTACATTCTAATATAACATTAATGATATAATTTATAGGTGGGGAAACACTATTGAATTCTTATGAATTTACTATCAAAATTAAAAGTAACCTTAAAAAAATAGTTTGTAATATCTTATACTTATAGTATGTGTGAACCCTAAGTTTTATGATGTCTCAATAGTCCCCAAAGCTATACCATGTAATTATTATGCCTACCACAACCATGTAGTAATCATCTAATGACTAAGACAAGAATCTTGAACAAATACTTTTATAATCAGTTCTTGGCTTTGAAAAATAAGGTAGCTATCCAAAAAACCCAATAACATCTATCTCTCAGAAATTATTTTATGCCTTCTTCCTAACCCCTAAAATTATAAAGAATTTTTGAGATGGAAGCTAAGAAAGTGTTTATATATAACCTTATTTTATACCATTATAATGTAGTAAGCGAGTAATAAAATGATGATAAAATTGATATATAGATGTACCTTACACAAAGGAAGATGGAAAAGGAGGAGAAGGTGAGTTATTAATTACTGTATTAATAAGTTATGATGAAGAGAAATTGACACCTCTCCAATAACTCAAATGGTATAAGACACTTGAGAATCCCTTGGAGATTAACAAAGAAATGGGATTGCTCACTATTTTTGATGGAGGATACATGCACTTTAATGGAGAAGAAACTTATTGTATTTCTATAAAAATATTAGATAATTAATATATTCATTACTCTTGAGAGTGGTTATTCTCTCATTGATGGAGAGTAATTTTTAATCTTCTTTAATAGAGGAAAAAATAGATACAAGCTCCATTTTTAGTATAAAATATACTATTTTTCAAAGAAATATATGATCTTAGCTATACCATAATATTTTATAGTATTTTGGGATCCATTATTAAATCCAATTTAATTTTTTTTAGTTATAAAATCAATATTAGTGAGAAATAGAAAGAATATAATGCACCCAGTAAGAAAATTCCATCATTTAGTTATCAAATTTAAATAACTGCTTTGAACCAAATCAGAATGTAGATAAAGGTTGTGAGTGGATCAAATTTCAAGAATAAGATTTCTCAAAGAAAATATAGACCAAGAGGTGAATATTTGGTTTTACATCATACATTTTGTGTGGATACTTAAAATTGTTCTTGATATCTTTGAATGGAAAAATTTAAACTTAAAATGGATATATTTAATCCAATCCTTTTAAATGTTTAAAGTATGATTTCCATTTTATTACAAAATAATATGTTCTTGTGTCACACTACATAATTCACTTAAACTATGTGTGCAGTTTAATTTTTATACACAAATTTGAGTATGCCATCCAAAGCATCCTAAAGAATTATAGAGGTGTATAGATTTAGGAATAAGTTGAGAGAAGATAAATTACAACTTCATTACATGTATTTTATGTATTGGTGACAAGATGGGCATATTTTAGAGATGTCAATGATTGAAGAATCGATAATTATGTATTTTTAGGTCATATTTTACATGTAGGCTTGTACAATTACATAATTTTATAAAATGTATCTATAAATATTTTTACCCTTATTTTTATTTCACTAAAGATTAAAAAGTCCTTCCAACCATTAGATCTAATATGGATCCAATGACATGAGCTTTTCTAAAATATTCCCATCATTAAATTAGAATAAAAAATATCTCATGACTAATCTTCTAAGGCTTAAGGGAAAATATTTAATTCAAAGCTAAAATGACTTATAAAATTTCATGAGTCATGTTTGAGCTGAAAATTTACAGAATAAGAGGAATTTGTGAGCTGAATCAGGGAATGGAACTTTGTTGAGTATGATTTGATTCAATATGAAGTGACATTAGATGAGGGAGTTTTAGTGGATTCCAAAAATTAAAAATTTGAACACATTTAATAAACATAAAATTTGTCTAAGTCAAAAAAATAAGAAATAAATCATGTCATAAATTTATTTTAAATCACTAATGGGAGATGATTAAAAAGTTAATAGCCACATGGTAGCTAGGATATTTTTAAAAAAAGTAAAGGGTGACATCATATACGAATATATCTTTACATGGATTAAAATCAATAATTTTAAACCATTTATTTTCAAAGGTTTAATTAAAATTTTAAGGAATAATAGTTCCAAGGAAGTGACCTACCCAAATAAAGAGATGAACACTTCCTCTGGTCATTATACCTACTTAACATTAAATTCTAAGAGATAATTATGGCACATATTATTGATGTGACATATGAAAATATCATTCATACATTATATTTATCCATTCATCACTCCCCTCAAAATATTTGATTAGAAACAAATCTTGTAACCAGTAGTTAGCATAGAGTCAATCTCCACCCTACACAGGTTTAGAATTTCTATGGAAAAAAGATAGAATATCAAGTAAATATATATCTTAAATTTACAAATATAATTATAAGATATAAATGTAATGAAATTGATGTAAAATATACCATTTTATAGGTATGTTGGAGAGGACAAAATTATAAAAGTTTTGCATCATAAGAAAATTGAAAGTTATAAATAAATGCCATCTTCTAAGTTCCAAATATAAAATAAGAGCGGTGTATAAACCATGTTAGATAAGGCTAATTATTTTCTGACTCATAGTTATATTAGATGATAAAACTTTTGGGTTTGATGCTTGGAAGGAAATATTTCCTTGAGAGCCAATAAAATGTTGATAAGTTTCCACACCTTCATTTTCTCTCAACTTCAAATTCTCTAAGGATGTAAAGTTATTATTTTAATAAATTATAGTTTTATTTTTATAATGGTCTCATCCCATTATTTAAATAAATCTAAAAAATAGAGATAATACACGAAAAATGAGTTACAAGAACATTTAATTAAAAACACTTTTTTTGAATAGATTGTATATTATATAAGCTTAGCTTTTATAAAAAAATGAGAGAAGATATGAATAGTTTAAGGAATGATCACCAAGATTATTTTAAAATATTTGAAATATTTACATTCTTAAACAAGTGAATGCAAATAAAGTACATATGGTATTGTAAGGAATGAGTATATGTCTTGATTTTAAATGATAAAAAGAGGTAAAATTTTAAAGATTTTATATTAATTTATCTCATAAATTATACATGGGTAACTATGAATATAATTCATCTTCCTTTATTTCTTCTTCTATATATTTTAAATTCTCATTTGAGGAAAGAGTTGATTCCTTATATTTTTTAAATCCTTTAACTTAATAATTCAAGCCCAAAATCATTTGTTATTTTATATGTAATAGTAACTTCAGACTTCTCTTTGTAATAGAATGTATTATGTGTAATTCTTAAAATGTATATGCAAATAATGTATCTAGAATCATGTCATGCTTACGTCCTAAATTATTATTATTTTAATATTTGACTTTTATTTTATTATTTATTATTTATTTTTGTTTTGTATTTTTGGAATATTTAGAATTTGAAAAAGCTAATCAATGATCCTATTAATGGAAGAATTTTGGGAGGTTCCTCTGTTGGGTGTTCTCTATGGATCAAAACTATCAACTATGGATGGATCAAGATATGATAATGAGTCATGAGGTGTATCATATCTATTATAATCAATGATAATATAAATAAATGTAAAATTGGTAATATTAGATGGCCAAGGATGTAATGGGGCTCATTGTGTAATAAGAGGGTGCCTCATTACCTATGTTTTCTATAGAACATGTTGATCTATCAATGGTGATAATCAAGTATTTACTATGGGAGATGGTAGCCTCTATATTCTTTGAGTAACTCTCTAGTGAAATCAAAATTATATATATATAATTTTGATCACATTAGAGATTTAATCAAAGAACATAGAGGCTACCATATCCTATAGTACATACTCAGTTATCACCATTGATAGTTCAACATGTTCTATATCAAACATAAGTAATGATATATATACACACACACACACACACACACATATATATATATATATATATATATATATATATATATATATATAATAATAATAATAATAATTGATTCTATATTTTTATCCTACATATGTGTATCAACCATATTTGAATATACATCCTCAATAGGTGTATCAATCATCTTTGAATATTTATCATGAATATATGTATCAACAAATTATGGTTATGGTGGGTGTGGATGAGGAGATATCATTTAATGTAGAGGATACTAATACTATACACCTAGAACTATGACTACTCTATTATAGTATATGTACTTATGCATCACTGAAATTTAAAGGTAAATACACAAAATGTTTGCATCCAAATACATCTTTAAAATATTTATAAGATCCCAATAATTTTTGTATAAAAAATAATGGTATGGTTAATATAGTTGATCCAACTTCAACAGGTAGTATTATGCATCCCAAGATATTTTTTATATCTATAAAATCCCTTAACCTCTTTTGATGAATATTAAAAATCATGTAATGAATACCCAAGGGAATGGAGAAGTGCCATCATGAAAATGTTATAAATTGAACCATAATAAATAAAAACAATGTTTATTAGTTGTTCATATATGTAGGATCATATGAATAATGTGTGAAAATATGATTCATCACCAACTATCTCATTTTCACTGAATGTGATCATGGTCCACTAAGGTATAATATCACTAAGTGTACCAATGATAGTATCTATTGGATGATCATATTTAATTAGTGAAAGATTCATTTTGAATGCATTATGTACCTCTTAAGGGTCCTTAATTTTTATTATTTCATATTTCTAAAAAGGATCACAAAATATATTTAATTTATGGTTTCTATTGTGATGTGGTTTATATTACTATATAGGAGTTACCAAATTTAGAATTATGTCCTGTATAAGATCATGTATATTATATATTATCTACAAAAATTTATTCATTAAATGACCTTTAATTTTATGGAAATCACACTATGAATTACCATCATAGGTCCTTAGATGAGGTCTTTTTGGACTAAGCTCTTTTAGAGGAATAGGTATGATAAGGTTACATTGAAGGAACTTATTTAGTAACACATAAGGAGGTGATGGTAATCATGATAATGAACTCTTTGTTGTATTTATCAGTTGTAATTAGTTTTTAGGTTGTGATAATGGATTGATTATAATATTCACCTCATTATTTCTATAATTTGGTTTAACCTTATAACTTATTTTCTTTTAAACTTTATTATTAAATTAGTCATATTATTTGATGTGTGCTTAAGTTTTTTAAAATTAATGAAATTGATTTATTTTTAATTTAATATATGGTATAAATAATTACATGATTTTATTCTCTTGAACATGATTGAATCATGGAGTGGTGTAAACAAAATTTCTTTGAACATATCTTGTATTTGATTCTCTTAAACATAATTGAATCATGGAGTGGTACGAAAAAAAATTATTTGAATATATCTTTTAACTCATTTTAAACCATAATAATTTTCATCTTGGCTACCATGGTATTATATTGGATCACATAGTCATTGATTAGTTCATAAGACCCTTGTTTTAGCTAGAATTTGTACATAGGATAAATTCTCATTGATGTTGATGGAAAAGTTTAATAGTAATTGGTCGACCAAGGGATGAAATGTTATTGTAGATTAAATATGTATATATTATAGAAATCATAATGTATAGTGATAAATACTTGTTATAAATACCTTGGTGATAGTTTGTCATTGTATACATAGTCCAAGTATGTTACATCAAATGATTTAAGATATTTCTTGGCATCACATTTAACTTCATATAATGGAATATTAAAATATAAAATTCATTTTTTTAAATGATAGGATGCTATATTAGGTGATAATAATTTATGGAGCAAAGTGTGTCCATCCATGGAATGATTAGGCATTGATACACCTTATTTTAGTTGTAACACCTTGGTAAGAAGAACTTTAATAGTCCACTCAAGGGAATATGTAGTAAGAAAGGTTGGTAATATAATATCTATATTCATCATGGGAGGGGTAAATTTTTCATATATAAGAATATGAATCAATTTTTTTTAAAGCCTCATGTTTCACCTAAAATTTGGGTAGATGTTACATAGGTCACTAGATGTGTAGGAATAGGAATAATACTAGTAGAAGTGGTATAAATACCTAATGTAGATGTATTACTTAGAAATTATTAAATAATAATGGGAAATGGATCTTATTTAGGTATTATAGATGTGGCAATCTTATCTTAGTGTGTAGCCTTAGATGTTAGGGTCAATTGGACAATTTTACTAATGTCTTAAAAACATTGATAAATTCCTCCATGAAATTTAGATAAGAATTTAACTTGGTTAGGATATACCCCATTAATATCATTTGGATAAATTATATCTTGTCTTCATAATTATATTGATTGTTATTTTAATTTATTTTACCTTGATTATCATGTTAAACTAGAGGCATATCATCTTAACTATCTATTTTCACATATTTATGAATAATTGCATCATTAAAAGAAGAAGAAACTTTCACTATATGCATTTTAGATGGAAAAATAATATTTAAATTATTATATATATATATATATATATATATATATTCCCACTTAATATAACAATAAATCTTAATGGTGTAAAAGAATTATCATTTTTGGATGGCATATGGTGGGATTATGAAAGTATGCAAAAGACTAGGACCAACAATAAAAATATTTTCTATCTTTTATATGGGGAAATAAAATATCAAATATGAAACCCTAGAATCATGAAACCCTAAGGTAAATATAGGGTTATACATGGCTAAATATGTATAAGTTTCAGCAATATATTTTAACCTAATTTGGATTAATGGAAAATATTAATCTAATTAATCTTGAAATTTAAAATGCAATTTAGATATTAAGATATGACATTGAAGAATACATATGAATGTGAAAGACTGATATCAATCCTTCTCATTTGATAAGTGGCATATGCTAAATATAGTAATTACAAAAAAGGGATGAATACTTAGCTTTTATGGTTAACTATATAATAGTTACTATATTTTGGAAGTGGAAATTAGGATAAAGTAGGCATGTGGCTCATTTAGTTTTGGAACTAATTTTGTGTCTATATTGGATCAATTTTATATGATTGGGTTAGTATTACTGGTCAATTCTAACTTATTGTTTGGTAAAAATTGGCAATAAAATATGGCATAGTGACTAAATAATAACTTGTGATTATATCTACTTTATTTGTGTTTTCAATTTTTAAACCCTAATGATGCTTGTAACTCCATTAATGATACTCTTTTTCATTTAATCCCTAGGTATTATTTTTAGCGATAGAAACCTTAAAAAATAGGAATGTGTAATGGGTTGAGTTGAACCCAATCACCCTAATCTAATGAATAACTACAAAATATGTATATAATACTTCAATAAGGGAATTCAATGAACATGTAATTATCCCACCTGACATGATTATACCATTATGGTTATATATATATATATATATATATATATCTATATATATATATATCTATATATATATTAAACCTATATATATATATATTAATCTAATGATTTTCATTTGATAATCAAAGTATTTTCTTTGACTTGTGTTTAGAATTATTCCAACTTTGTTTTTTATTACTCTGAGTAATAGGTTTATAGTTTGGGAAGAATAGGGTATATTATCTCAGTGTGAAATAGTGAATACATGTATGTCCTATAAGCGACATGTTATTTTTGAATAAGAAATTATTTTATATTATGGATCATGTTGGGTGAATATTTTTTTAGCCAGCTAATTGGTGACCAAAATAGTTCCTATCACCATAGCATAGGGAGATTGGTCATCCAATGTTATAGGTTTACCACATCCAAATGGGACAAATCTCTCCTCTCATCAAGGGGAGGTTCCCTATTAAATATGTGTAGGCTATATACTACATATATATATATATATATAAGTAGAAAGTAAGACATGGGGGTAGAATACATCATCCATCTCTCTTCTTTCAGAGATGATGCTCATAGACAGAGGAGAAATCTTGGGTGATTGGTGAAGGTACTTCTCTTATTTTAGAAGTACCATTCATCCAAGAGCCAAATCCCTTCTTGGATATTAGAAATCTTGGTGAAGTGATAGAAGGCACTTTTCTTCTTTCAAAAGTGCTTGTTCTTGTAGGCAATAGGAATCTTTCTGGTAACAGGTGACAAAAGGGTGCAGAGTAACCAATAGCCTGAAATGTAGCACAAAGTCTCCACCTTGATTTCCCAAGAGTGAAATATGAATAACAATGGGGGCACAAAGTTGTCCCAAGGTCCTTTACATAGAAACATAAAAGAAAAACACACACTGAAGACAAGTATGACAGCACAAAGTCTAAAAGTAGTTAGATTCAGGACACCTTCCTTATCACCTCCACTAGTCTTGCTTGTTAAATCAAATAAATAATAATGCTTTCAGAAGATAGACATAAGAACAATCTCCTAAAGTAGCACAAGCTATAACAACACAAAGTCTACAAGTAACTTGGTTTCTCATTCAATCAAAGAAATATGAATTACAATCTGAGCTCAAAGTCTCAGTAATGCCTTTCAATTTGGGTAGAGTTTTGCTTCTAGTAAGGGGAAGGTATCCTTTACAAATGAGAGAAAATACAAACTTTTAGAAACTACCCAAGGATTGGCACCTTTTTCCATGGGACGGCCCATGCTACAGTCAGCATCTTTAATGCATCTCTAATTTAGTCTAGAGAGACCATGCTGAGAATAGTGCACTACCATAACTATTGCATGTCCCTTCATTTGATATGTCTCCTCCTTAATATGGACCGTCTTGTCCTTTACATATTTGTCTTTACTTCATGGAATAAAATAGGCCGTGTCCTTGGTTGGGTGTGCTCAGAAGTCTACTCAATCCACTATTTCACCTACTGGAAATAACTCTTTCAAAGATATTTTTGATCCTTTGGTCTTGCTCCTCTCTTCACTACTTAAGCACTTCTTTGCTCTTTATATCCCTTCTTGCCTAAGTATTTGGGGGGTCCTTTCTATGTCTTTGATGAGTGGCAAGTTTTTCTATTATGAAACTCATTAGAAACTTATGAAAAATGGGGTCCATGACACATTTTGCCCGAGCAACTCAAAAAGGGGAACATGGATGCAAACACTTGTCACATTCCACTAAGTCATAATAAGACACATGACATACTTTGCTTAACTTATAAAAGCTTTAGAAACCTTTCGGGGTCCTATAGAAGATGACACGTGGTGACTTCTATTCTGCTTTATAATGGACATGTGGTGCCTTTTGCTACACTTTGTCTTTTTCCATCAGGCATTTTTTTGTGGGATTTTCTCTTCAGTCAGGCTTTTCCTTCAAACAAAAGTCTGAAGGAATTCCTTCGAGCTCTACCTTAGTCATTTTCCCATAGAAAATACTTCTGAAAGAATTCTAACGACTCTTTCTCTTAATAATTTCCTTCAGACAAAAAGTCTGAAGGAAATGTTCTCTGTTGGCCTTTGAACAAACCCAAAAGAATTCTATCTTTTTGGTCAGTCGCTTGGTTCTTCCTTTGAGTTCTTTGCTTTATTTGAATTTCAATGGATATTCCCTTACTCTAAATTTGATGTCCATGGGGCTATCAATAGTTGTTAGCCACTTGAACCATGTTGAACCTTAAACCTTTGAACCTTCTAAAAGTACATTAGTTCATTGGTTCATCAGTTCATTCTGTCTCTTTTGTTCCATCGCTTCATGGTTCAATCACTTTCCCACTCCTTATTTGAACCATCCGTTGAACTACTTGTTTGTTACTTCTCTCTTTGATAGAGGTTGCCTTTGAACCTTTGAACCCATGAACCATTGAACTTTAAACTCTTTCAGTTCAAGGTTCAATCGGTTCATTGGTTCATCCTTTTGATTTCATTGACTCTCTTTGATACCTTTGAACCAAGCACATTGAACCAATTAGTCATTAAACCCATTGAACCAATGAAACAAAATGGTTCAAGGTTCAACAGTTCATGCCTTTGAAACTAGTTAAGTGCTCGGAGCCGTTAAACCTTTGAAATGGTTGAACTTTGAACCTCTAGACCCACTGAAATCTGTTAAACCAAAATGGTTCAAGGTTCAATGGTTCAATGGTTCAATGGTTCAATCCTTGCTTAGCTACTTGTCGATGGACATTTTTGATTGAACCAAGGTGCCAACCCAATCCTGAAGATGGACAAGTATTGGAAACTAGTTCTTTTGATTGAAATTGCCTGTAAAAGCCTTTGAACCTATTAAACCTTCTAATCCCTTTACTAAAAAATCTTGAAAAAAGAGGAATTTGAAAGCTCAAAACAAATTTTGAGAAGGTAAGAGAGAAATTTTGGTCTCGTAGGACCAAGATAGCTCATATGTTGTTCCAAAAATGAGTGATGCTTTTGGGGACCAACAGCTAGCTCTAGTTGGGTAACTTCCTTTAGATGAAAACTTGGAACAGCTGAGGGGAGTAGAAACTAGAATCTCTGGTGCCTTAAAGGGTGCCATTGAGATATGGAGTCATGCTACCCAGAAATAAAGCCTCCAAAAAAAATGAAAGTGAAAATCACAAAAAATAACTAAAGACTATATAGATATACATATGTACATATGATCTTATTTGATGCCTCAAGATTTGAAGCACTTTAGATGCTGCCCACTATGAGATAGTGAAAATGGTGTGCCATCCTGATAAACTAGCAGGAAACCATTTTGTCCCTAGAAATGGTGATGGGTGAATGGAACTCTCCACCAGGAAACCAATTTTCTGTCTTCCTCTTGGCTCTTTCTTCTTCTTGCCCCATGGCAGGATGTGGTCTTCAAATTGAAAACCATAACTCCTTGCTCTCTTGGTGAAAGTTCCTTTTGCTGACTTTGGAGTATATTAGTATGGTCTACCACCATAGCTTGCTATTCTACTAGTCCAGTCTAGCACATGCTTTGATTGTTAGCATCAAACTCTTGACAAACCATTAGCTCAGCATCTCCTTTGGTGTGAAGGAGTTTGATATCTTCATCCTGAGTAGTCTTCAATTTGAGCAATAAAGATCTGCATCCAGCTATGGAAGAATTATTACCATCAGATTCTAGGATCCAAGCATCATCAGAAGTTGATCTTCTATCAAATTTCTCTTCATGGGATATGGAAGATCCTTCTTGATTTATACTACACCCTACCAATTTTTTTGATGCCTTATTTGGATGAAATCTTGGATTGCCAGCTACAGGACTTTCATCAGCTGGGACATGAGTGTCCTCTATGGTCAAGAAGTAATTACCCCTACCTTAAGGCTCAAATAGAATTTGAGAAATAGGGGCTGATGTTTGCGTAACCATAATCTTTGCCTCAGATAGGTCTGCACCTAGTTCTCCACCAATGTTTAATTGCTCAGGATTGGCTTGTAGGGATTCAAACTCAGTCTTTTGAATTTTATATTTCTTGACATGATTAATCATGTCAAATGACTGAGATGGACTTGGAAGAGAGGATGGGAGTTCATACTTTTGGTTTTTGGGAGGGGGAGGACTGATATGCAAATTTTAATTAGAAGGTGTAGAGATGTTTGATGTACTTACTTCTTTGGAAATCATCAAGTCCTTTGACTTGAAAGGAAGAGGGGTTCTCTACTCAGCAATTAAAATTATTGGTTGGGGTCACTCCTCTATCTTCTCTTTATCAACTTGTTGGGTTGACTTATTCTCAGACCTGGTGAATATTGTGTATGATCCTTCGACTGCTTCACCTTCACTTCATCCTAGAAATTTAGGAAACCAATGTGGGAGTCACTAGCTGATTCTTTTAGATCCTCCCTAAAGAGATCACTGCCATTTTCTTGCTTGAACTTAGGTTGGAAATAGGAAACATGTTTTGTTTATATATATCCAAATACTAAGTTGGTTGGAGGTGTTTCAAGGGCAAGGTTCCTCTATGGGGGAGGAAGATGATTTTGTTGCCCTTAACTTCTAGTAGTGTTGCCTTGATATGGCTCATTCTGAAATGTCCTCTTGGGCATATCTCTATATGTAGGAGTAGATGACATCCCTTGTGCAATTTGCCTTTTCAAGGCTAGTAATTCATTTTCCATCTTTTGTACCATTGGGTCAGTGGTGGCTGTGGGTGAGTATTCAAAAGATGAAGAGGTTTTACCTCTATTAAGATCTCTCCTTATCTTTCTTGCCAAGATAAGGTCATCTTCTAGCTTAGTAGCCAAGTCTTGAGCAGCCTCAAATTCTATGTGTCTAGCTTATCTCAATAAAAAACTCACTTTAGGTAGTTATGAGTTGATGAAGAAGCATTTAAGATTCTGAGGTGTCGGTTGGGTGACCATGGGAATCTTGTGCCTCAGCTTGTTGAACCTGGCAATAAAATCCCTCATAGGCTCATGAGGTTTCTTATTCATCTGAGTGAGTTGGGCCAGCAAAGCATGTGCATCCTCTATAGGCTTGAACCTGGCTTCAAACTTGGCTTTGAGTGTATCCTAGTTGATCACTGATCTAGCTTGCATATGGTAGAACCAGTCTGTAGCAACACCTTGTAGTGTCTCCACAAAAGGCTTAACTACCACATCTTCAAATTCCACCCCAATAACACCACAGGCTATGCTAAAGGCTACAATGTGTTCATCAGGGTGAACTATCCCATCACCAAATAATTTGGGGAAATTCTTTCTTGAACTATGTGGGAGTTCATGTAGAGGTGAAGTCAAGTTAAGTGGACCAAAAGAGTTACCCCAGGGGCCTTGAATTGCCATGATTTAATTATGAAAAGTAGGGATAACAAATCTAGATGGAGTGGCCAAATTGTATGACAAAAATGGAAAAGGATTGGCTGTGTTTTAGCTCGAGGCTTAAGGCTTGAAACTACACACTCTTTCCTATCAGCTCTAGTTTTGTAGACCAGATAATATAATAGAGATGGAGGAAGATGGTAAAGCTATAATGATAATGGGTAAGACATGGAACAGAGTTGCCAGAGTCTATATAATGGATAAGGGAAGGAACTGCTTCAATCTAAAACTTGAGGCTTCAGACTGCACATTCATCCCTAACAAAGTCGCTAAAAACTGTTGGGTGAATATTTTGTTGGCTAGCTAACTGGTGACCAAAATAGTTCCTATCACCATAGCATAGGGAGATTGGTCATCCAATGTTGCAGGTTTACCACATCCAAAGGGGGAAAATCTCTCCTCTCATTAAGGGGATGTTCCCTATTAAATATGTGGAGGCTATATACTATATATATAAGCAGAAAGTAAGACACAGGTGTAGAATACATTATCCATCTCTCTTCTTTCAGAGATGATGCTCATAAATAGAGGAGAAATCCTAGGTGATTGGTGAAGGTACTTCTTTTCTTTTAGAAGTAACATATAGCCAAGAGCTAGATCCCTTCTTGGATAGTAGAAATCCTGGTGAAGCAATAGAAGGCACTTATCTTCTTTCAAAAGTGTTTGTTCTTGCAGGCAACATGAATCTTTCTAGTAATAGGTGACAAAAGGGTGTAGAGTAACCATCAACTTGAAATGTAGCACAAAGTCTCCACCTTGACTACCTAAGAGTGAAATACAAAGAACAATGGGGGCACAAAGTCATCCCAAGGACCTTTACACAGAAACATAAAAGAAAAACACATAATGAAGACAACTATGACATCACAAAGTCTAAAAGTAGCTGGCTTTAGGACACCTTCCTTATCACCTACACTAGTCCTACTTGTTAAATCAAAAAAATAAGAATTCTTTTAGAAGACATACATAAGAACAATCTCCTAGAGTAGCACAAGCTATAATAGCACAAAGTCTGCAAGTAACTTGCTTTCTCATTCAATCAAAGAAATATGAATTACAAATTGAGCTCAAAGTCTTAGTAATGCCTTTCAATTTAGGTAGAGTTTCACTTCTAGTAAGGGAAAGGTCTCCTTTAAAAATGAGAGAAATTACAAACTTATAACAACTACTCAAGGATTGGCACCTTTTTCCATGGGACTGTCCATGTTGCAGTTAGCATCTTCAATGCATCTCCAGGTTTGTCTAGAGAGACCATGCTAAGAATAGTGCACTGCCATAACTATGGCATGTCCCTTCATCTGATATGTCTCCTCCTTAATATGGACTATCTTGTCCTTTGCATATTTGTCTTTACTTCATGGAATAAAATAGGCCATGTCCTTGGTTTGGTGTGCTCAGAAGTCTACTCGATCCACTGTTTCACCTACTAGAAATAACTCTTTCAAAGATATTTTTGATCCTTTAGTTTATCTCCTCTCTTCACTACTTAAGCACTTCTTTTCTCTTTATAGCCCTTCTTGCCTAAGTCTTTGGGGGGTCCTTTCTGTGTCTTTTACAAGTTCCAAGTTCCACTGTTATGAAACTCATTAGAAACTTACAAAAAATGGGGTCCATGACATGTTTTGCCTGAGCAACTCCAAAAGGGGAACATGGATGTAAACACTTGTCACATTACACTAAGTCATAACAGGACACGTGACATATTCCACTTAACTTATAGAAGCTTTAGAAACCATTGGGGGTCCTACAGAAGATGACACATGGTGGCTTTCGCTCTACTTTATAATGGACATGTGGTGGCTTCCACTGCACTTTATCTTTTTCCATCAGGCATTTTTTCACGGGCTTTTCTCTTCAATCAGGATTTTCCTTTAGACAAAAGTTTGAAGGAATTTCTTCAGGCTCTGCCATCATCATTTTCCCATAGAAAATAATTTTGAAAGAATTCTAGTGGCTCTTTCTCTTAATAATTTCTTTCAGACAAAAGGTCTAAAGGAAATGTTCTCTTTCGGCCTTTGAACAAACCCAAAGGAATTCTATCTTTTTGGTTAGTCACTTGGTTCTTCCTTTGAGTTCTGAACTTTATTTGAATTTCAATAGAAATTCCCTTACTTTAAATTTGATGTCTGTGGGGTTGTCAATAGTCGTTAGCCGCTTGAACCATGTTGAAAATTAAACCTTTGAATCCACTGAAAGTACATTGGTTCATCATTCATTCTATCTCTTTTGTCCCATCTCTTCCTGGTTCAATCACTTTCCTACTCTTTAGTTGAACCATCTGTTGAACCACCTATTTTCTACTTCTCTCTTTGACAGAGGCTACCTTTGAACCTTTGAACCCATGAACCATTGAACTTTGAACTCTTTCGGTTCAAGGTTCAATCAATTCATTGGTTCATCCTTTTGATTTCATAGAGTCTCTTTGATACCTTTGAACCAACCACATTAAACTAATTGGTCATTGAACCCATTGAACTAATGAACCAAAATGGTTCAAGGTTCAACGGTTCAAGCCTTTAAAACTAGTTAAGTGCTCAGAGCCATGGAACCTTTGAAATAGTTGAAATTTGAACCTCTAAACCCACTGAACCCATCAAACTAAAATGGTTCAAGGTTCAATGGTTCAATGGTTCAATCCTTGCTTAGATGCTTGTCAATTGAAATTTTTTATTGCACCAAGGTGCCAACCCAATCCTGAAGATGGCCAAGTATTGGAAACTGGTTCTTTTGATTAAACTCACCTATAGAAGCCTCTAAACCTATTGAACTTGCTAATCCCTTTACTGAAAAGGCTTAAGAAAAAGAATAATTTGAAAGCTTAGAACAAATTTTGAGAAGGGAAGAGAGAAATTTTGGTCTTGTAGAACCAAGATAGCTCATATGTTATTCCAAAAATGAGTTACACTTTTGGGGACCAATAGATCCACTTGAGTAGTTTCTCACACAATCACAATAGGCTAATGGGCTAATTCTAAACATAGGTTTGATTCTATAAAATAGTTATTTATAGGATTTAGTTGGTACTAACTAGATTAGGTTAGCATCAAATGGAGATACTGATTGAATATATAAGTACTAATTTGTGAGTAATAAAAATGAATTGAGAGTCTAGATATGTCTATGCATGATATTTAGTAGGATTGAAATATACATATAGGATCTTTTAGGTGTGTAGGATTATAATGAAATGGTTGACTCATAAGATATAATAAAAGTTTGAGAGAATGATATATTAGGACATTTAAGTTCTTAATTCATGATTTATAAATGTGTATTAAGATTTTCATTATCAAGTACTGAAGACTAAATGTTACCATCTACAATAACTAATTTTTTTATGGTGGCACATTTAAAAAAATATGATGATTGTATGAATACCTAAAAGTAATAATATCATTCTCATATCCATATCTTTATCATTTCCCCATTTTTATACTTTTAACCTTGAAGTCTCATGGTACCCAAAAAAACTAATTCAGTGGTTTCATTAACCACCATGGTGATTGGGAAACCACAATGCTACTTAAAGTGTGGTTTTTTCACCTTTATTTTGACTATTCATGTAACCTATAAAACAAGTGTTTGAATAAGTTTTCACTTGTTAGTTTATCCTATTATGATTGTTTATCCTAGTCAAGTCCCCATTACCCCAATTATCTCCCAATGAATCTTAGCTAAAATCTAATAAATCATAGTGAACTCCCAATGAAACTTATTTAACTCTAAATTAGCATAATTACCCCATGTTTTACAGATAATATTATTCATTATGAAATTTAGATTATAAAATTTAGATATTAAAAAATTCTCATTTATTTGAAGACTTGGAAAATACCATGAAGCTACACTCCACTATCTTTTGTTTTCTTAAATCCTAACCACCATCCTATTGTAATTTTCCTTTCAACATTCATGAAATTTGGATTATAAAATTCATTAATGTATAGCCTAAAATCTATCATTTTTGATAGATAACCATATATATATTTCATGTTCCCTTCCTTATTTTATTTTTGTTTCATTTTCCTACACTCATCTTGTTGAATAAAATATCGCTAGGTCATAGTGAGAAATTTCAAAATCTAGTAGTGGATTTAGAGATCTATAAATTAAAATGCACTTCAAATCTAAGACATATAGTTGATATATTTTGGGGTTTATTTGTTTTTTTTTACTATAATTTTATTATATTACATTTATTAACTATAAATTTGTTAGTAAATCAAAATAAAAAATATATATGTGATTTTTTAATAAATTAATCAATAATTTTTAATTAGATTCATCGTTTACAAATATCAATGGATTATATAAGTCTTGATTAATATCTATCCATAATATTCATTGCTTATTATTCATCCCTAATATAATTATTTATTATTGATCTATCCATTTTATGAATTTGTATTTTCTATTTATTTAAACTTATACAACCTCTTACTTCTTTTATGATTTTCATTCTTCAAAACCATTTTTGAAAAATAATGTTTGAGTAAGAATAAATTACCTTTGTGGGTCGTCATACATTCCCAATATTATTGAGTGATATTTTATTCACCCTTTTTCATTTTTAAGTAATTAATTCTTGAATATTTATTATTTTTCATCCATAATATCACCTATATATATATATATATATATATATATATATATATATATTATCCCATTAATTATATGTCTTTCATCTTCAATTATTCTCCTCTAATTATATATATGCAGTGTAAAATGTTGTATTTTATACTTGTATATAACAACTCATTAAATTAATTGTATTAAAATAATTGATTTGATTTTACATCAATAAAAATAAAATAGAGGTTTAAAATAATTCAAGACATTACAATATCCAAAAAAATTATTTACATTAAATATTTAGATTTTCATTTTTAAATCAAATCATTTTAGTCATCAATCATTTAGAAAGATACAATAAAAAACATAAAAAGAGTTTAATTTATATTCATTTAAACATTGAAAACATACTTATACTGCATATATTTATAAAATATGAGAACCAAAAAAACATAATAGCATATAAAGCATTTATTTTTCATCTATGCATTTCAAATCTTAAAAATTAAATGAAATCAATTGTTCATTTCTAGAAGTCTATTTAGATTTATTTACATATTCATAAATCATAAAAGGAATTCTATTTATTTTCATTTTCAACCATTATATCATTTTAGTTATGCATTTAAATGTATTAAAATTATAAAAACAATGTAGTTGTGTATTTTCAATCAATTTATCTATTTCTTCAACTTTGCATATCATTCAAAAAATTATAAAAGTATGTTTAGCCATGCATTCATATAATTTAGGTTCGATAAATTTATCACTTTCAAAAATACAAGAAAATAAAAAAAATAAAAAAAATTACATATCCAATGTATTAGTTATCTTTATTTTGTTTTTAAAAATCAATAAAATAAGTTAATTAATTTATTTCAACATTTCATTCCTTTTTTAATTAACTATTAAATTATTTTTTGAAAAAAAAATATCATTTTTGAATCATTAATTATCTTTCTATTGGAATTTTTCGTTTCACAAGATGTTAGTTCAAAAAAAAAAATAGATAGAAAAACTACTTACACAAACATTTAAGAAAATCAAAACCATATTGTAGCTTCAACACACTTAAATTTTTTTAACTTAAATCCTTGGGTAAGAGCATTTCCATGCATATCCCATCTAATTATAGTTGAAAAAATACAAAGTGATGTAAAATCCAAGATCTAGTTCAATGTATTTTGTTCAAATTCACTCCCAAATTCAATTATCAGTTAGTTTGAGGATTTAGATATACATACCAAACTAGTTTAATCATAACTCACTAAATAAATCTAATTTTTATCCTTAAAACAAGACAACCTCCACATTTAATTTGAATGTTCTTCCTTGTGTCTATCCTCACCATATTTCATTTGTTTTTTGGATGACAATACATCTATAACACCAACCTGATGAATTTAATAAAACTATTAGAGTGATTTGGTCTAACTTATACCCATTTAAAGAGAGAAAATTGGATTAATATTTATGTTAATTATATTAGAGTCAATATATTATAAAGCCCTCATTTCTAGACAATTCACTAGCCTAAACAAACTTTTTCAAGAAGCCAAATTGTACTTATATATAATAGAAAACCCATTAAGATGTATTGTTCATTATTTCAATATCATATCTGAATAAATTTATCAAGATAATCCTATTAAATGAGATAAAATTTATAAACTTGTTCATTTAGATCACTAGTTTCATTAAATCCATTTTTCCTTTAACTATCACAACCTACCCCTAAGAAGTCAATACATAAGGTTATCTTGTAATTTTTTGTGGGTTTAAATATGTTGAACCCAATGTGAAAGGATTTTCATTTTGGGATGTAACACATTATTTTATTTTCCTTCATTCATCCCTCTCCTCTTGCATTTATTATGTCAGTGTTCATATACCCCCCTTCCCCCCACAAATATGTTTTGTTAGGATTTAATTAGGCCCTTTGGATTAGATGCCTTTAGAAACAATGTTGGATCCCAAGATGAACCTTTTTATATATTTGGGTTAACCTTGTATACCAAAAAAATCAAAGGATTTAAAACATCTCTCCTTAAAAAATTGTTTTCTCTTTCATTCCACGCACCAAATATAATGTGGTAATAGAGGGGTTATGATATTTGTTTTTAGACTTAAGATAATTATCACAACTCAAATGACATGATATTGACTGGTTGAGGTAGTTTATATGCACATATTCTAACTGGGCCCCAAATTCACTTACAAACCCTTGATTCGAATAGAATAACAATATTTAATCAATATAAGGAAAATATTTAGACCAAAAAAGAGGGATTAGATAAAATTTAGTTGCATTCCTTTCCTTATAGATCAAACCCTTCCAATCTAGTTCCTATAAAAAAATAATGTGATTTATATAGAACAAAAAAAATGAGTAAGTTCATTTTAGGTTATCATCCCCTTAATTTTGAACCTCTTTCAAGGGGAGTGCCCAAATCACTCCTTACTACTAATCTTAATGATCTCATCTCAACCTTAGTGGGATTCATTTGAGAGTTAGAATGAAACTAATCTTCATTTTAAACACTTGTATTAAATCAATAGGTTACACCAAAAATTAATAACAAAATTAATCCTTCTTACACCCAAATTAATTTAGTAACCTATAAACTACACCAAATAAAAATCACCTATTTCCAAATAATGTTCCATCTTACTAAGGCTAGGGAGGTTCTCAATCCTACAATACTCTTGAAATTATGGTTTCTACTGTGACTCCTCTTTAAAATCCTCCAAGTTACACTTATTCTATTACCATTCCCTCATATATCACTCTTAATAGTATGGTTTCTAACACATTACCTTATTTAGGATCTTAAAAATACATACTTACTAGTACATCACCCTCATATTTTTCACCCAACTATGTGTCAATTGTTGTACCTCCCATATACATATTTCCCATTCACACACCAATTGGCATGACTCATTTCAAATTATTTACACTATTTTACCATAATTTTTTTATAAATCTAGATAGCATGATTTTTATCCTATACCAACCCAAGTGAGAACATTTTCTAGTTGAATATTCATTCCATCAACATATCAAACTCTCCCTCCTCTAAGATATCTAGATGTCTTGAACTAGATTTAGTGTAATGGTAAATTATGAAAAATATGCTAAGGAAACCATTGATTAGGTGATTTTAGGAGTTTATTAACTCACCCATTTCTCTAACTTTATAAATACATGGGAGACAAAGATCCTAAAGCTCACATTAAATTTTATGGTAGTGTGATTAGAGAGATAATACATTAGGATAAATTATTGGTGATATTTTTCCTAAAACTCTAAGAGCAATTGATATATATATATATATATATATATATATATATATATATATATATATATATATATATATATATATATAATATCATCTCATAGAGGATTTTTTAATTTATTTTTAACCCTAATTATTTATGAATTCATTATATCCTTTGACATGAAAAAATTAATTGACACTTGTGTATGATAATTTATATGCAACAAATAAGATCCTAATGAGTTTTCATTCCACTTCATCATAAGGTGGTGGTAAGTGCTATACTCTTTCACAATTACACCCATTCAATACCTAAGAGATATTTTTTATCTCTTTCTCCTTTTACTCAATGGTGAAACCTAGGAAAAAATTCAAAATTTCCATTACTAATCCTATGAAGAAGCACTAGAAAGTGATTTAATAAAAGACAAAGTAGTCACATACATTATTTAAAGGATTTATGGGCCCAATGGAAATATTATAAATCTTAATGAAAAAGGTGGGAGTCATCAAAGTAATAATTAGAATTCCATAAATAATAAATGGTGCAAAGTGTTAAACCACAATTGTAATGCCATTATGGATGGTTTTATAAATCAAACTAAGAAGAACAACACTATAAATAGTTAAAAAAAATAATACAATAACAAAAAAAATAGGATTGGGAATCAAATAAATCCCAACCCCATGCCTATTATTCAGTCCATAGATTTAAATAATCCACCACCTAATTAAAATAATTATCAAAACCTAAATCAAAATTCAAATGTGTAGTATCAAAATTAATACTTCAGCAAAAATTAACTTAACCTAAAAAGTAATTCATATCAAAATTATAATTAAGGATTCAATTAAAAAACTAAAATATATGGCCACAACATTATTATCCTAAAATATATTTTTTAGTTAAGAGTCATCAATCTTGATACTCATAGATGTAGGGAGTATAATAATTTTATTTAATGACTCACTAAATACCAACACCAATTGTTCATTGGCATGTTATTGGGAACTCTAAACCTTAAAAAATAGACCCCATAGTGATAAATAAATTATTTTTTTGCATATATTTGAATCCTTTTACAAATTACCAACAACAAGCTAATAAAAATGTACTACATAATAATTCCATTGGCTGGCTCATGCCTACTAAAACATATAATGCAACATATTTAAATTTTTCTCTAATAAATCCTAATGTCACCCCTTACCTTAGTCCTCAAGGGATACCAAAACCATAGGTTTTATATAATTATAAATTGATAAATAATACAAAATTATTACTCATACTATGGAGTATCAAACATAAGTTGTCCCTTTGATTAATTCTCGAGAGGCTAAAAAATAAGGAACGTCCAAACTGGTTGGGACCTATGACCGTGTTTCAAACCTAAACAAAACATTTTTTCATGTTTCATTCAAGGATATGTTAAAAACTCTTCTTTCCATACCTTAATTATTATTGATGCCTAAGGTCTTGGTCATCTATCCAAAACTATCCCACCTCCTGCATCACAAATCAACTACATCTACCTAAATATGTATCCATTGGTAAACCTTCATAAATAGTAAGTATTTATTTGATATCAAACTTGTACCTTATGATACTAATATATCCACAATAGTAGATCATACACTATACCTAAATGTGTGGATCTATAATAATTATGTTAGAAGATCCATCATTGATTATGGAGCTATGATTAACACAGTCCCATTTTCTTTAATTTAAAATATGGGATATGGAAATACTAATTTTTAATAAACTAGGAAAACTCTTTAAGGTTATGAAAACCTAAAGCATTATTCTATCAAAACCATAAAATTTCCTATTCCCTTGGGGCACAAGTTAGATTTAACTAAATTATGTGTTATAGAAAAAGATAGAAATGATAACGTGATACTGGGAAGACCATGGATTCATATGATGAAGACCATTGCCTCAAACTTATTTCAAAAAATAACAATTTTGGCATCCTTAAAAGGTTTTCATAACTTAAGGTGATCCTAAGTTGTTATATATCCATAAAAATATTAATATAAGGCTAGGACTTCACATCAACTATCATTCACATAAAAATTGGATAACTAAACCTTCACCTTTCATGACAAAAACAATCCTATCACAACTACCAAATGGGTTCCAAAGGTGAACTATAAGAATCCTAAAATTGTACTAGGTGAGAAGGTTGATCAAAGGGATATTAAAACCACAAAATATAACTGAAATGAGTGAATATAAACCTAAAATAGTGGTATACATCTCAACAAAATCAATGGCTAAAATTATCAAAATATTAGAACTTAAAAACCTATCATGCTTTCCCTTGACCCACAAGGGGTTAAAACTTATAACCCACAAAAACTTCCTAGTTTGCATATATTAACATATTGGAAAAATTTATTCAAATTTTCATTGTATAAACCTATAAGAATGAAGAAATGACTCCATCATAGCATGAATAATATTTCCCTTTGAATTATAATTGGACATCAATTAGGATGGATAAAATATCATTTTAGAACTAGGGTAAGAGTAATTATGACATCCCATGAAGGAATGATAATTCATTTCGAATTTTGTCATATCTTTCCCAAACATGTTATTATTTTTAGTAATTATTTTTGTTTACAAGACCATTTATTCATTAATATAAATTTTATGGTTTCATGGACATATAATATGATGTTGTAAACATATTATTATTTAGCTAAATTTTAGTTAGACTATTTAATTTAAATTAAAAAAAATCATGCTAGTACTATTGATGTCATATTTATGATTGCAAGTGATAGACAATGGATAGATCTATGCTTAGGCATGGAACATCTCATCCGACATGATTTCTCAATGAATATTGGTAAATTATTGCAAGTAGATAATGAATAAGATCTAGATAAACCATGTTATTGTCTCAACATATGTTGTGAATGGCCTTGTGATGTTTATATGGTTGTATTTATTATTTGATTATTGAACTTAGTGTGTAGTCAATTTTTCCATGGTTTGATATTATTTTTTCCTGTATTACTAAAAAAATTTAATAGAATGCTAATGTGTAACATTGAATATGTTTAAAATCAACATGGAAAGCCTATGACTTATACATGATTATATGAACATTATTTATGATTAAAAATTATTCAAAGGTTTTCATAACATTTTTTTTGAATGATTTTGAAGTTAAAAATGGTCTTAGGAAACATTTGAATCAATAACCTTAGTAAAAATGCTATGTTTTTATAAAGTCATTGAAGACTATAGCCATGTAAATTATTGTAAAGTCATTATAGACTTTAATAAGTGGTAATTATTTCATTGGAAATCTATGAAGACTTTATAATTTGAATCATTGACATTTGGAGGGAAAAAATAAAATGTAGTAATATCAATTAGGGTTTCTGGATGATCTTTTGTATGCTTAGTCACTTAATTTTATTGTGGAAAAATTGGGAGATGTTTAGAGGATGATGGGTTATTTGGAATTTGAATTGAATTCAAGGGGTATTATACATGTGATAAAAGTAATAATTAAAAATATAATTTTATTTGGTTTGAGTTACAAATAACGTGGAAGTTATTTGAACTAGAATTGTAGTTTCAAGTAGTTGTGAGTAAGCATGGGAAATAATTATAAGGGGCAGTAAAACATATTTTATAGGGATGTTGGGAAAAGAGGATGAAGGAGGAAATAAGGAAGTGATGGGAATGGAAAAAATATGAAGTAAAAAGGGTATCTCAGTAAAAAAATTTAAGTGGCTTTTATTTTTACATTCAATGCATGATTCAATTATGCTACTTGTAAAACTCTAAGAACTGAAACATTTGTACAAAAGAAGCATTTCTTTAATGGATTCATTTCACTATCTAAATTTATTAAGGTACTTATTTTAGTGAGGAAATAAAATTTCCAAGTATAGGAATTATTAGGTGATGTTGTTTCAAATCTATCTTGCCCTTATACTGTATGGAGATAAGTTCTTATGAAACAACATATGGGTTATTATGTGTTTATTTGGTTGTATGTTCTTATCTAATTATTTATGTTTATTTGGTGGTTTTATTTACCAAATTTTTTGTGTATTCATATTTTTGGTTATTTATTTTATCTTGAATTCCATTATGTGTATATTTTTTGAATGATAGTTATTTTAGTCATTACTATGTGTCAGATTGTTATTTGCATCTTGTGTTAATCCTAGCTAAGTCTACTAGATCTCATTCACGAATATCTTTGTGGTAATTAATATTTATGCATTGGGAGAGATGTGTGATTTATTAGATCCCATTAATGATTTATGGGGTGGGTATGGAATAACTAATGGACGGACCAATTTTATTTGTTTTGCAGTATGATATGTTTAGCATGTTGAGTGTTGCTCTTGGTTATTTCCATGAAGAAAAAAATGTACATTGTTGGTTGCATCATTTTATATTTTTTGATTTTTTAATTAGAGTATGATTATTGTGTAATTATATCATTATAAAATTTATTTACTATACTATAATGGTAGACTTGTTTCCTTTGTATAGATTCATTATGATTGTAAATGTCACCTTAGCATATAGTATGTGGTTTTATCATTGATGTAGGTAATATTAGGATTTTGAGTTATAATGTGTTATAAATTTTGTATCTAAGCCATATATATTTTATTTTAATATATATTTTTTATTATTTTGTAATGAAATGGTCATGGCATATCATTCTTGTATGGAACTTGTGAAATTGATTTTTTTTAATTGATAAGCTTTATCTTAAGACTGTAGTACTGGTGATGGAATGGAATTAAGGTAGTTTTTATATTGGTTTTAAGTTGTAATGCTTATATCCTACTCATTTAAGTTGGAATTATTGAATATATATGCTTTTAGCCTACTCTTTTAATCTATAATGGTTTATGTTTGATGTTTTTAGCATGCCCTCTAAGTTGAGTGAATATGAACGTATGAAAATAAAAGGATGTTAAAAATATATGTTTCTTATTTTCATTTGAAATGATCCTTATAATTATATTTAGATACCTAAAATTTAGTATTTTTGTTATGCAATGTAAGACTATGTAATCTTACAAATTCTTGGTAATTTATCACCTTCGATTATTAAACACACTTAATTATGAAAATAGTGTTTTAATTTTTTTTGTTGATGAGTATATTTATTAAATGTTTCCTACTAAGGAATCAAAATAATTATTGTTAATGGTAATAATATTGGTTTTTATCTTTATAAAATAACATGTGGAAATATAAAGCTAATGCATACCTTATTTATTATTTTTATCAATTACTATCATTGAAAAAGATAAACTCATTAAGTTCCATTTCAACCCAAATCGAATTAGGACTTATAGTCACACATGCCTCTTAGTTTAGAGGCTCTCAATCCCAATATCGATGTTGGAATGATAAAATTCTTGGGGAATGAATATAAACCCCCCAAAGAGACTAATGAACCACATCTTCAACATAATCACCCAATAGCCCATCATGATGGGGCAAGTTGTATCTTATATCATAGTTTACGCTTTAGATTACACAAAAAAACAATTTTTCCTTATCTATATATTCTAGATATAAAGAAAAGGATTCATAAATTAACAATAAGAACTCTACAAATCAAAATTGATTCTAATAAATATACAAAAAATATCAATTTTATGTCTTCTCTCCTTCTTTCAAAATAAGAATGCCATAGAGATCTATTCACTAAGGTATAAAAAAATTCCAAAAGCAAGATAATGAGAAAAAAATATTTAATTGTATCTTATCAAAAATACTAAGAGATACACAAATATTTTCTCAAAACTCATATACAAGAAGGAGACTTTATAAATCAACTCATTGAATACTTATAATATTTTACCTTGTCTTATCTAAAAATTACGTCAAGATAAACAACATTAATCATGCCTTATTAGCAGTATTGTGAGCCTAAAAAATGCATATGATAACTCCCTATACATATATGATGCATTTTACCAAGACTTTATAGTCAAATAGATTAAAAAAACATGAGTTGAAAGTTTAAAACCAACTAGTTAGGTGAATATTTAGTGACTATAGATTTTAATAATGGAGCCTATCAGTTATACACTTTAGAAGGAAAGGATGTCAATGAATTTTTGAAATATTTTCAACTTAAAAATTATATTTAGTCATTTAATTTCACATTACCCTCATTCCATTTCATATTTCATTGTATACATGTTGTGTTTGCATGTTGGATGTCATGTTAGGTGATTATTTAGTTATCATCATGCATAACAAAAAATTTCAAAATGTATCTCACCAAATCATTTAATTTTCACCCCTATTATCCTATGAATTTATTTTATTAAAATAATAATTGGAATGTCTTTTGTATTATTTCTTATAATCATATTATACTCCTCTTTTCCTACACCTTCTTGTAAATCTTGGGAAATGTTGACATATAGTATTATCTAGAATGTTGTCCATATAATAATATCCTATTACGGTTCCCTTTAATATATAAAAAATTATCATGATAAAAAGGTAACCTTTCTCACCCTTATTATTCCTTATTGATGAGCCATTTTAGTTCACTTGTTTCATGGGGCACAAGTTTACAAGCAAGAACCTTACAAAAAATGAGTGTGATAAATGAAAATCAAAAGTTTTCACAAGTCAAAATAAAATTCTACATATCTTTCCTTTCACTAATATTTTGTTTTGATCCCTCACATATTAATATTTTTGTGTTATTATAATTGGTGAGATATTCCCTTACTCACCTACATCTAGCATTAGATGATGATCCCATGTGTCTTCCCAGTTGCATGAGACTAAGTGTAGGGGATCACAAAATAAATCAAATCAATAATAAATTTCTAATTAGTAATTTTCAAAAAAGAAAATTTATTCAAAAATATTATTAAGTGTTTATGAAAAAAATGGTAAATTTATCCCATTTAGGAATTTTGTTAGGGTTAGTTACCTCTGCATGAAGCCACCAATGTTAATATTTTTTATGTTTAGAAATATGTCCATTTTCTCCCTTTACTCATATGGATTAGGTCATTTTCATTTTATGTGTGAATTTTTTATTTTTAATTTTAATTTTACCATTTCATGAATATATTTATTCCCATTTCATTATTTATATGAAAATTGAAAGTAATTTGTTGTGTAAACATGATAATATGGTCATCACTTACAAAACAACTATTAGTGCATTTATAGTTTAATACATATCAACATATTCCATTATTTTCATAAATTCTATTTCCATACTTCACATATATAATAATTTTCATAGTGTTATATAAAAAAGTAATAAATACATGGTATATCATCACATGTATAGTCATCTAGAGTGCATAAACTGAGAGAGCACACATAAAAGTGAATACATAACACTTCATGACAAATCACTAAAATAGGCCATAATATCTCCACATATGTATCATAATAGTTTCAATTTTTTACAGTAAATGTCTAAATACAATCCAAATCCATACCAGAAACTGTATCTCAATATACTAATAGAATTCAAAAAAATGTGTATACACATGTATAATGAGTGGCCCAAAGAGGCCTGACCTCTTCTTACTCCAATCATCTCCTATAGAGTCTTCACCTAAGACTTCAATACAATTATATGCCTTTGTAGGTGAGTTATATACATAGCTATGTGATTATCTAGGGGAAAAACATTGTATGCCTACCTATACCAGTAGGTAGTCCTACATCAAAAAATAGGTGATCCTTAGTTTAGCCAACTCCCAATCCCATAAATGCAAGAAAATTTCAACTTCTATTTATTTTTATGTATTTTTTTTAAATTTAAATTTGGGAAAAATATAAAAATTTCCAAAACTAATTTTCATTTGTATTGATCCAAATCTAGCTAGTATAATCACTATCTCCTTGATGTGCTCATTGATTCAACTACTTTTTGGCTCATTTTTGTCACCATGAATGTAGAGCTCAAAACTTTCACAAATAAACTTGCACAAATTATTAATATTTTTGGATTTTTTTGAATATATAGACCTTTAAATATTCATTATGTTTAAAACAAATCATATTTTTGGTAATATTCCTTCCAAACTCATGATTTATATACACAATTTTTGCATAAAACTAAGACTTTCAAACTATTTTAGTTTCCCATAGCATGTTTAAAAATCATTTTTGTCTTGAAGGATCATGTAACTTGGCCCAAAATTTAGTACTCCAATGGGATGGTTCAGATAATATTTGACACATACATGGTAAAGAATCTTATCCATGTTGTGATTAGTTAGTATATTTTCACTCTTTTTTTGTTAAAATACAATTGATTTCCATTTTTTTAATAGGTTGACATGAAGTCTCAGATATATTATCTATGATAAATATGTAATTGAGGTATGTTTTTAACCTCCTTTTCTATTTTAGTGTGCTACTAATTGAGACCACACTCTCTTTAATTCATGACAAGGCATCATCCTGAGGGTAAATGTGTATGGACCAAAAATTACATGTCACAACATTTTTAAGAATTATAATGATTATGAATGGATCTATACCCATATATATGTTCATAAATAAATTTATCTTAATCATTTTGTCTTTTATTTTTTCTTTTACCACTTTTAAGTCTCTAAAATTGTATTTTTTGAGTCCTTTTGCCTTTATTTTTAACATGGTTTCTTTTATGATGAAATCTCCACTCTCTGTGAAACAACCACCACTCTTCATGTTGAAACCACCCCTTCCATGATGTTTTCATGGTGTTGGTTTAATCTCTTTCAGTTACAAAAGGTAGTGTCTTTGTCACCATTTGTGTGCTTTTAAATTTATCTTTTGACACTTCACATTTCACAAATTTTGCATTATTTTGATCAAATTTATTTATTTTTTCTATTGTGTTTACATCCTAGATGGCCTAGCTCAAGCCTAAGATTATTTTATCAATTCTTTTTACTCCTAAGTTTAGCTTTCAGGCCACTAGAATTTTAAATCACAAATGAAATCTCATTGCTTTTACAATGATCTCAAATTTAGAATATTTTTAGATCCAAATTTTTAATTTAATATCGGTACTTTCAAGATATATATAGCCCTATCCCACCTTATTTTTATTTTGAAAAATATTTCTTGCATATTTGGATATATTTATGATATTTCTACAAAGTTTTTAGAGAGGATAATTCATAAAAATCAATAACTAGTTATTCTTAATATTTTACGTATCCTTCATTCTCTTCCATTCATAATTTTATCTTAAATTTATAATGGTCACGATTAAGAAATCAAGGAGATAGTATACCTAAGGATAATTTATTTACTACACCAAATATTTTCATTCACTTGGTCATCACCATTGATTAGGCTAGTTTTTTTTAAATTTTAATTTTGATTTATTATATTAAATGAGTTTAGTTTTATATTTTATTATTATATTATAATTTGCATTAAAAAAACATTGAAAATATTGTTGCATTTGGTATTAGATTCTTGCAAAGCATGTAATTTGTGTCAAATAATAGGTTAAATCATATGATATAAAATAAATAATTTTAAAACATTTCAAAATAGTTAATCTTAAGTTTTATAATAACTCTCATATCGCAAATAAACATACACACACACACATATGCCTATAAAGACCTAGAAAACCTAGGGAAAAGAAAACTTGAATATTATATATATTTTTATTCATTTGTTTAATAAAAAAATTGTACCTAATCCTAAACACTACAATAATAACATTAATTCTTATTTAATTTAATTATAAATCATTTAAGTTTAAAAAATAATAATTTAAAACACCAAAGACTAGTTTTTCTAGCTTGCATGTTAAAAAACTAGTTTCTAAATACTTTGTTTATATAATTTATAGGGTTGAAATTATTTATTCAATTGAATATTAGGAAGATTTGATTCCATAATGTTTTCATACATTTAAAATTGAAGAATATAAAAATAATTTCATTTAGTTTTCATGTAGATCTTGCATCTCGAAAAGAAAAGAAATCTTAGTTTTAGTATTGCATATGTGAAAACATCAATTAAAATAAAAATGTTTGAATTTGATCCCATATTCCACTTGATCATTGAAAATTAATTTCATTTTAGCAATTAATTCAATTTCATTTTATTTTCAAAAACCTTGTTGAAATGTGTACAAGTACAAAAATAATTTCCATATAAAAATAACTTTGGAATGAGCAAATCATGGAGAGTGAGGAAGGTTACATTATGGATGATATTAAATAATTTGAATTTCTACTTGGGTAGGAAAACTATAACAATCATTTCGACACTACTCAGATGTTATAAGGTATGTGCTTGGGTAGCAATGCTTTCTCTATAGTCAATATGGCCCCATGTGACTCTATTCATGGAATTGGCATGGTGGAAAAAGGACTAAAAGAGTCAAATTTCTCCTAGAGATAGGTAGACAAAATCGACTCTACTCAATAAAAGAATGACCTACATGCCCCCAAACTATCTTGGTTTGATATGGTAAAAGGAAAAATTCTGGTGGGCCAAAATATTTTAATCTTTTAGATTTTACTAGAAGAAGCAAACAATAAGGTTTCCATCCCTATTCCTGACTAGTTGGTAGAATAAGATGATGTGGAATTAGACAAATACATCTTGGCTAGGGTGAATGGTTTTCATCTAAATATTGACTCTTTTCATAATGAGACCAAATCAAGGTGAAAACCCAAAGGACACTTAGAGGTGGTCACTTTGGCAAGGGGTTTCTTCTTGGTAAACTTTTATTTACAAGAGGATTGTATTAAGCTTTTGTCTACAGGTTCCTGCCCATGGGAAAGGTAAGTGTGGCTATTTACAAGTAGAAGGCCACGTTGAATCTTAACCACAATACCAGGGATTATTTTCTAATGTGGGTCCTTCTTCATAAACTCCCCTTAAAATATTGGCACCTAGAGGTTATCATAGGTATCATCAGGGCTCTAGGGAAACCCATTAGCATTGACTCATTTACTCTCTTCTGTACCCCCTAATTGACTCATTTACTCTTTTCTATTTTTTATTAGCTTCTCTAGGGAAACCCATTAGCATTGACTCATTTACTCTTTTCTATTTTTTGTAATAATTTTTTCTCTTTTTGATTTTTTTACTGACATGGTATGCCTAAGTGAGAAGGTACCCCCTAGGGTGACTCTCCATGGACCCCCCACCCCTTCTCCTATACCTCCCTTTCACTTGGCTTTCCCTCGACCCCCCATCCTTCTCTCTCACTTATCCTACTTCTCCCCCATCCTATCACTAAGATTTTATCACCCCTACCAAATGCATCACCTGTCCTTCAAGTGAATCAAGCTTCATGCCCACCCTTGCACCTCTCCTCTCCCCTCCCAAACTCAACATATCTCCTTGTCACCCCTACTTCTACCCTGGGAAACCCCTCCCCCATTTTATCCTATGTGGTCCCTTTTCCCTTCCCCTACTCCCCATCCTTATCACTCTTTGGGTTCTAATCAATCACATAGGCCTTCCCTAACCCCTGAGTCATCTCAAACTTTAGTTCAAAAAATTCCTCTCTTTGCTAGCATGGACTATGTCAATCTTCCCCCACCTAAGGATACCCCTTTATCTCCCCTTCTAAAGCCTCTAGAGAAAAATAAAGATTGGGGACAATGTTCTTATTATAACATTAGTTTTCACCCTTGGGGAATGTTATTCAAGCTCTCCCCAACTAAGATACACAATGGGAACAACCTTAGGCTATGGGTATCCTCTAGTGAGGTTGAACCTCTAGAGAAGGTTGGATTCCTCTTGGTAGATAACCTAGACTAATGTTTTTACTTAGAAAATGGTTATAATAGGGAATAGGGTTAATTATAAATCTAAAAATTGATGCACCAAATTAAATTAGACACTCACATAAGCATAAACAATGCATTGATGAATCTTAAGATAATGGTAGCTCACACATTCTCATAACTTAGCTAATATGCATAAGTGCTTCATGAACTATGTTCACCAAGAAATTAAATAATCAAAAATTAATTCTAAGACATAATAGGCATTGATTAATGTTATAATAACACAAGTCAAAACGTCCAACTAAATTTAAAACACCTAAAAATAGGCAAGAAAGAAGGACAATGGACATGGAAGATTCTCCTTCACAATGCCATCATTTTAAGGCTTAGTAAACATAATTTAGAGGAAAAATATAGGTAAATAAATTCTTTATTACTTTAATATGTCTTTCATATAAATTTTGATAGGGTCCAGCTTTATCAAATGAGAGTCTCTTGTCTTAAAAAAATGAGAATTCTTAGAGGAAGTCTAAAAAATTATAAAAAATGGGTGATATAGGAAAATAGGGGTAGAGAGAGAGAGATGGTAATGAGAAAAACAATGATCAATATGATTTTAAACCACTTTGATGGAGTCTAAACCAAATTTTGATTGATTAGCATTAATCGTACCTGTTAATTTTGTATTCATTAGCTCCAAATAGCTCCAAGCTCCCTATTGGCTTAGAAAACATGGTATAAGATAATAATCATTTTAAAATGGTGTGTCATGATCCCTTTTAATAGGAAATTCCAAAAAAACACCTTTGGAACTTCATTTAATGCTCCACTATCCCTCTTAGCCTCTAGACTCTCCATCTATTTAATGAGTTTATCATACATTTATTCATCTTGATATGTCCTTTACATTATTTAGACAGTCATTTAGGATCATTTTTCTTGTGTCCCTTTATACCACAATTGTCAAAATACATTACCTCTATTACAACATATTTATCTACCACCATTCTATCATTACTCTAAACTCCAAACATAGGTCCACTATAGATGAAAACCAATCCCATTTATTAGTTTTCATATAACCATAATCTCACATGAATATCTATAGTCTACCTAATCTCCTTGATTATAAATAAGATGTAAAATTTACATTTAAGGGATTTTTTAAGGTCTAGAAAGTCTTTAATGGCATTATAAAAAATTCTAGAGACTAATCCTAGTAACCCATATTCATATTTGATCGTACATTTATGTGTTTTCCAACTTGGGTGGTGAAATATTTGATCTAACATGTCTATTTTCATGGCATCCTTTCAGGATACTTATGTCCTTTTAAAACTTGACTATTACAAGCTTGAACATGTGTCCTCATCATGTGCCTTCTAAATATTTGATCGAATCTTATCCATTGATATTTATAGGAGTCTCTTGGATTTGACCTTCATTGTTGATTATTTATATATGATCTACTCTCAAGATTATGACATTTGGTATCCCCACATTCATTTTTGTCTTGGCTTTCAAAACATGCCAATTGTAAATATCATGTGCCTCTTTATGGACTGTACTATCAATATTCATCTAGTTCATGTGTTTATGCTATGTGTTGGCCTCACATACAATCTAGGCTCAATGACTTTTGACATCACATGCATTGTCAATCTTTTTTATAAGGATGAATGTGCATCATCAGTCTTGATTAACTTTATCAAACATGCACCACTGATCCTTTGATCCACCATGATCATGCCACTTTTTATCCCACATCCAATCTTAGGATCCTCTAAATTTTTGACCTTGAGGTCATCATTGATCTTTGATTGCATGATTAAATGTGTGCCCTTAATCTATGATGGTTTCATTATATCAAGCTATTATTTACATGCTATTAATCTTGATTTGATCAATCAATATTTTTATACTTGTTGTCTCCATGTTCAACCTCAAGATCCTCCAAAATATTTGAATTCAAATGGCTACTTCTCATGATTTTAAATTGATGTCCTTATGCACATCCCACTATACTAATTTAAATTTGAAGGTTTATATATTGAGATAGACAACTCATAAAGATACAAAATTTGTATAGGTATTCATGGAAAAAATAAAATCATTTTCATTTAATTATTCAACCTTAAATGACCTCAAAGTAGACTTATCAAATGTGTAACCAAACTATCCTATTTAATCTTGTATGATGTACCATGACAGACTGGCTCCTTGAAAATCATTAGATTCACACTATAAGCTTACTTAAAGTGTTTCAAAAGATTTTTGAGTGACTTTTTATTTTACCTTGATTTTTTTTGCTCCTTTTATATTTAGATCATTCATCAACCAGAGCTTTACTAAAATTATTCAAACCATATTGAGTCAAATTATATTATGTGGGCCAATTTTGGCCAACTTTTTTGAGACTAAATCTCCTCTTCAATATTTATTCATATATTAATGGTTTACCACAAAATACAAAATTAAAAAAGGAATAAAAAAATTGAGTCATAACAAAACTAGTCGGTAGGTCACCCATAATGGCCACAATGAATTTAGAAATGACTAAAGAGATTGAAAAGGGTTCCTAGCAAACCCTTAAAATACTATGGGATAAGAACTAAAAATCCTTTTTTAGAATTTTAGGGGTTTAAATAACCCAAAAAATATAGGACCCTCTATAATATTATTAAAATAGTTTACTCTTCTATTCTTATCATCTAGGAAACCAAAATATCATAATCTATTCTAAGATCTTATGTTGTGAAAATTTGGAGAAATGCCCATGTTTTAGCTTGGGACTCTAAAGGTTCATATAGGGGCTTGGATGTTTTTTTTAACCCATATAGCGTTGGAGGATATATTTTATGGTATATGAACTACCAAATTTATATCACTTTTAGGGATTTAGATAGCAATGATAGATGGATCCTATCCAATGTCTATGATCCAAATAATAAATCCACTAGATATAATCTTTGAGAAAACCTGCTAACCTTTTGAAGGACCTACAATAGTATGAATTGTATTTTTTATAGGTAATTCAATACCCCCTTATATCAAGGGACAAAAAATGGGATCATGTAGAATTCACTAAAATCATGTTGGATTTTAATGATTTCATTGCAAATGTAGGACTAGCAGATGTAGATCTAAATGGTAACCCATTCATGTGGTCAAATAGAATAATGGGTGAAAATTTGATCCAATTTTGGCTTGATATAATTATAATTTCTTTAAACTAAGATATCCACTTCTCCAATAGGCTCTCTTCCCTCCCCAAAATTGAGCCTGATCACAACCCCTTAATCTTTGAATGAGATAAAATTTTGAAACTTAAATGTAGTCCCTTCAAATTCTAATGTATGTGGATCCCTCATCCTAATATTATGAAATCCTTAAGGGAATGATGAAAATAACCATTTTCAGGTTTTGACATGTTTATTTTGACTAAAAAACTAATCTTTCTCAAAATGAAGTTGAAGATTTAGAATAAGGAAGTTTTTGGTGACATCTTCCTACAAAAGAGGGCACTAGAGGAAGAACAATCAACAATTGAATACCTATGTGTAGTGAATGGTAATAATGAAAAAACTCATTACAAGGAAAAATAAATCCTATGTCAATTCCACAACCTTAAAATAACAGTGGAAAATTATTGGAGATAAAATTCTAGGTGCAATTGGATGAAGAAGGGGGATAAGCATACCATTTTTTCCATCATTTAGGAATGAGACATAGAAAAATTAGTATGGTATCCCAATTTCAAATGGAAAATGGGTTTATTATCAAAGATGAGGATATCTCCTACCGTATAATTAATTTATTTAAAAATCTCCTCACTAAAGAAGGTCACCCAGATGAACAATTAGTGTCTACCATATTGAATAACTTTGATAAAGTCATATCTAACACCGATAATGTCTCCCTCACTAAAGTCTCTTATGAAGAGGAAATAACAAGTGTGTTATTCATGATGAAAGGATTTAAATCCTTAGGACCTGATGGTTTCCCCCCATTTTTCTTCCAAAAATTCTAGGACATTGTTCACAATGAGGTTGAAGTGGATGATAGAGAATTATTTGAATTCAAAACTATCCTCAAAGAAATTAATAAAAAAAATTTAGTGTTGGTCCATAAATAATAGGTTTAAAACAATTTATAGTAATTCTACCCCACCATCCTTTGCAATACCATGTACATAATCTACTCCTCAATATGGGTAAAGTGAATGTAATATCTTTTAGATAAGGTCATTGGGGAGAAATAAGGTGATTTCATGGTTGATAGACAAACAATGGATGGGATCATCATGGTCCATGAATCCATTCACTCCATATCTATATCTTTGAGCAAGGGAGTGTTACTTAAATTAGATATGATGAAATCTTATGATGGGGTCTCCTGCCATTTCCTCATGCTAATTATAGAAAGGCTAGGATTTAATCAAGACACCAGGAAGATCATCTGAAATTGCATAACTAGTCCTAAATTTTATATTATCATAAATGGAATTACAAAATTATTCTACCTTTCTTCTATAGGATTAAGGTAGGGAGACCCCCTCTCTCCATAACTCTTCATCATTGTAGTAGAAACACTAGGAAAGAGTTTACTAAAAACCTACACTTAGGGTCTGATAAAAGGAATTTCAATGGCACTTAACATAGAGCCTATCACATATGAAAAGTTTTCAAATGATAACATTATCCTAGGGGGTTCTCTATGGAGGAAGAAAAATGCCTAAAACTTATCCTAAAAAATTATGAAGCTTTTTTGAATTAGTGTATCAATATTCAAAAGATCTCTCTATTTCTCATTAATTCTAGCAAGTCATTTGGGCATTTTATTTTTTTAAGGAAAAATGGATTCTAAGCTTTGGAACCCCCTCATTGACCAAATATAGAGTAATATTGTAGGGTGGAAGGGATACCTTCAGGCACAACAAGGGAAATACCAACTGATCAAAGCCTCGATCTAGAGCATTCCCATTTACCAAATGTCTATTTTTGGAATAACCTCTAAGGTTTCCATTAAAATTGAAAAAAATAAAAAAATAAAATCTTATGGAAGGGAAGTAAAGATAGATTTAGGTACAACCTCATCTCCTAGGAAAAATCCTATCTTCCTAAAGTAAATAGAGGACTTGGTATTAGAAGCATAAAATATATGAACAAGGTCCTAATAATGAAAATGGGTTGGAGAATCATGAAGGAAGATAACTAATAGGCAAGAACAATTAAAGCCAAATGCCTAGAAGGGCTAGAAGAAAATGACTTTCTATGGGGAGAGGGTCCTAAGGATGGATCCACATTATGGAAGGCCATCACTAACTACAAGGACCTTCTATTGAAATGAATCAAATTAAAAATTGGTAATGGAGATAAAATTAATTTTTGGGAAGATGTCTAGTTGTCCTCTACCCCCTATCCTCATAATAGACTTTGACCAACTACTATAGGGACTTCAAGTAAAGATGGGGTTCAAAAGTGAAATACTACTAGGTGGTGAATGAAGGATAAAAATTTATAAAATACTCCACACTAGAGGGCATAAAATTGAATAAGTGTAGGTAATATAGACTCTTAATTCCTCAATCAGTTCAGTTCCACATTCTTACATTCCCAAAGGAAGACCACTTTACATGGGCTGAAAAAGATAGTGGTATGTATTTGGTGTCTTCAGGACATCCTAGAGATCTTAACCTTGAAAGTGAATAAAATTTCTAGAAAGACCTTTGGATAAAACATCTGACTCCCAAATTCAACTTCTTCTTTTGGATGGTGGCTCAAGATAAAATCTTGAAAGTGGATAACATGGCTAAGACAAGATTGATAGTCCCTAATAGATGCCTATTATGTATCAATGTGGAGGATTCGATCCACCACTTATTATAAATTTCCCCTTTACTTAGACATTATTTAATCGGATGCTAAATAAATTTAACTTGGTTTGAGTAAAACCATACAATATGTTTGATCTCATAAAACAATAAAAACCACCCTAGAATCTCCCATCCCTAGATTTAATATGATACTTATCTCTTCCATAGTAGTTTTGGTATGTGTGGAAAGCCTATAATGATAGCCTTAACTCAAACAAAAGGCACTAGACTAAAGGGTCATTTCTCCAACTTTGTTAGGCTATCATCAAATATTGGAAAGCTTTTCCTCTAATAGATAAAAACCCTGGACATGCTTTAGCACAACTAATCTTTAGCAACTAGGATGTGGTTCAAAAAATAAGTTCCCCCTTAGACTCACTTATCCAAAAACATACAAAATGTAAGGTTCCACTTGAAGTCTAGGCTAAATTAAAGTTTGATGATGCTTCTAAAGGAAAACTAGGACCTACAGTTAGGGGAGGAGTCATAAGGAATTCAAAAGGAGATATGATTGATACATATGTGGGTCCTTTGGGAACTTAAAAAAAGAATCCTACCAAAGCCAAGATGAATTTTTGGTTTATCTTAATGGCCTCCAAACTTTAATTAGAAAGAATCATCATGGAATTTAACACTTTAAACAATATAAATTCTCTGGATGAAAAAATAACCCCATCCCACACAATAAAATATATCATGGATGATGCTAAAAAACATTTGGGTGGAATGGAAGAAGTACAAATTATGCACACATATCATGAAGGCCATGTGGTGGCAAATCTACTTGCTAACATAGGATTAGAAATCCACCTTTTAACCATTTGGCATGAAGGAGGTCATGCCCTCAATAGTGTCTAATTGGCTATACAAAATGAACATCTCTCATAAAGAGATGGGTTTTAAAAATTATTAACTACCACTATGAAATATTGGGGTGGATTTATTATCTAAATATGAAGGGAACATGTTTCCCAATCCTGTTTTGAATTGTTCAAACTAGTCTATTCTAAAACCTCCAAATTGTTTGTTTTGGGTATGTTGGTATAATGCTAATAGGGGGAGGCAGAGAGAAATTAGAGCCTACCTCGTATTCTAATGTGTATGGACAAAATAAATTCAATAAAAAATTATGGGCGGGGGACTCATGGAACTAATTTTGAATATTATATAGCTCGATATCATTGTTGATAGACTTCATCATTGAATGGAATAAGAGTATGGTGGTTATGTGGGGAATTAATATTAAAGTAATATAAGAATTCATATGTGAGGCCATGTTAATTATGTGTGAAGGGGAAAAGGATTAAAAATAAAATACTAATAATTAATAACTCCTCCAACATTTATTTTGCACGAATGAGTTTGTAAAAATAGATAAAAAAGGGTTTCCCCTGAGCTGATCTCCCAAGGTAATGGTCAGAGGCATGCCTCTAGGTGATGACATAATTTAATCTAAAGGATAAATATACCTTAATTTTGTCCCACCACTTTCTATTATTAAACCATTGCTAGGGTCATAAGATTAGCCTATCATTTTACTTGTTAAAGTCATTGGAATGCACATCCCTTGCCCACCAAGTTAATGAGTCTAACCCCATTTTGCATTAATATCTTATAATAATAATGATTAAACATTGTCAAACATTACAAGGGAAGGATTTACCCCTAGGGTAATAGTCCACTAAGGAGGACTCTCTGGATGAGGACCCCACCTTGGGATCTTACTGTCTATCTTCTAGTATCCCCAAAGCTAGCCTATCTAAAACCTCTACTAAAGACTGTCTACTAAAACTATTTATTCCAAAGCTCAAACTAGTATTTTTAGATGAGGTAAAACCCATAAAGGCCACTAGTAAGGGAATGTTTCTTCTATCCTATGAATTGAACAATAATAAGAAGTAGCTAGATAGTTTTAACAATAGAGTGCAGGAAGTTGGATTAAACTTGGTTAGACTTATCCAAGAATGGAATGCCTTCCACAAGAAATAAAACTCAAATGTTTAGTATTTTATACATTAAATCAAGCTAAAATTGACCCATGTTAATAATCCACTGAAGGGTACATATACCCCCACCCTGACCCCTATCAATAAAACCCCTTTGTAAGTACAAGGACAAAAAAAGGCCATGTATGATCCTCCCAAGAGATGGTGCTGAAAAAACTATAAGTAGGATGAGGTCCAAAGTTTCCAAGAACAAGTATGGATTGCCTAAGAAGATATATAAATTGGATAAGGAAAAATCAGAGGATCTGCCTTTTTGATCTATTTTTTGTTTTTATTTGGTTATCTATGGGACTTTCTAGCTAGTTTTGTGTTGTTCATCCTTGGTGGCTTTGTAATTTTTCATATAACACCTTTATGGTTCATATATCCTTATAAAAATAGGTTTTTTACTTGATAAAATAAAAAATATGAGGAGATTAGTAAAACCTTGCTCACACCTATATAAATAGTAATTTATATCCTTAAAACATAATGAAAATAAGTTATAAACTTCATGAATTTTTCACCAACCTTGACTTTTTATTGGATGACACTTCTTAAGTGCCCATATTCCCATAAAATAAGTTATTTTCCTAGGGTTACAGCTCCAATTATATTTGGTCATCATTAGATTGATATTGAAACTAATATCAAACTTCAATTATTTCACTGCACTTATCATTCATACTTTATTATTAGTCTTATCAAACCCTTAGATGATCAATCTCAACCCACAAGCCTGATTGTGGGAGCTCTTCACATTCTAGATCACCAAAGGAATAATTTAAAAATATGAATCATCCATTTTCCTCTTTCTTTGTCCTTAGGTATATAATCTTATTAGATCATTCAACTACTCTTCCAATAATCTATTATGTTAGTTATCTCAGCCAGATATTGGTAAGTTGAGTGAATAGGTTAGCTTGTTAATTTTTGCATGTAAAATGTTCCCCATATACTAGTCAAGGATAATGTCATTATTGGGGAAATTAGGGTAAATTTTAAGTTTTATCCCCAACCTCTCATACATGGTCCATCCTATAAGCACCCTTATTAAATGAGTTTGGTCTAAGTTATAATAAATATTTTGAGAATGTATTTGAGTGTGTAAAACATTTTTAGATGGTTCCACCAACACATATTCCACCTAATTATAAATTAACCCTACTCCTATACATAAGATAAATTTAACTTTACCTCACTTGATTGTTCACTCACCAAGATGATGATGGAAAAGAGAGATCTATATTTCATTATGAGGTCTTTCTCGATTATGAAACCAAATATATATAAAAAGAGAAGGAATGTTTCACTCTAATTTTTTTATGAAATGATTGAGACATTATATGACCAATTAATAAACTAGGGTCATTGTAAAATTCTAAGCCCTTCATGTCATTCTGACTCAACCATCCATATCTATAAAAATTGGTAATTTCAAAATAAATATTGAGTGAATTTTAATTAATGTACATCAACCAAAAATAAATAAATGTAAAAGTACTTTTGATTGGTTTCCAATTACCATTTAGATAGTGGTTAAATTTTTGACACCAAATTAAATAATGAATGCATTTTTTACATTGATAAATCCATGATTGTTTCTTACCCATGGTATGCATACATAATAAACTACTTAACTAGTCACACCTATCTTTAGTATGTCAATTCTCAACAGAGGTGACACGTTTGAGTCCTCTTGACTAATTACATTATCCTCTACATGATTTTATATAGAATATATATTTTTATTATGATCTACATATACATAGATTAATAAGAGTATAATAAAGTTATGTATCATTTTCATAGTGGTGTTTGTGATGGCTAGTTTGGCAGCCACGTAGCTACCCATAAAATACAGATAATGCGATATATTTTAACCACCCACGAACAAAATGTTGTGAAATATGTTATAAAATAACCAAAATTCTATAAATTCTCCCACAATATCTATATTCATACTCAATCTCCTCAACCCATCGTCACACTATGGCCCTTCTTTATATTGTAAATATTATTTATTGCAATATAAAATTACAAAGAATCAACATAGATACACCACCATTAACATAATAGAATAATACATCTCCATATTATGGGATAGATAATTATATCATATTGGGAAACATGATAAGGTTTAACACTTTATGATAATTGATTAACCTATGTATGAATAATAGGCCTGTTCTAAAAGACATGACCATTGGATCATAAAGCTATATAGTTATTAATTATACTATTATATTGTAATCAACATATAAATACATAAATAGAAAAGAATATAAGTGAAGATATTAGATAAATAGTATAATGATAAAGATTTCAAAGGTATATAGTAAATATGTATGTGGAATATAAAAGATATTTTATGTTTTAATATATGAATAAATAGAGTTAGAGAAGGAAATATATGTGCAATGAGTATTGTTTATGTGGATGAATGCACTTACATAAAAGTTTAATGAATGTTGATCTAAGTAATAAATAACTATTAAATACTAACATATACACTAAATTATCTCTAACTAAAGTCACCTTGGACATTGTAAATATATTTATACAAGTTTCAAATATTATGTAAACATTTGGTGGCACCACATTGAATTTGATTAGCTAATATCTAGTGTAAAGTATCCATTGCAATTCTAGAAGTTTTTGGTAATATAAATTTAGGAGTAGTGGCACAAGATACTAAAATAGTTTATTATTTCCAAATAAATAAGAAATATTGATTCACTACATGAGGTAAAATAATTATTTTCTAAACACACAATGATTAATTATAGGTGAAATGTATGACATTATTGTGGCCTTGGATATTGAAACAAAAAAACATACTGAAGGGTTCTGATTTACGTTAAAAAACCAATTCATTAGACCTAAAAAATATAATACCCTTATATAAATTAATGATCATTTGACTCAACCAAATTATTATTATTTTAAAACTACACTTTATTCCTTGTTAGTCACTTGGGCCTTCAAGGTTGAATAAGCTTTGATGAAAAGAAAGGTAAATTCTTGGATGGTTCATGGGGCCAATTTTTCTAATTATTACCACTAATTATCTGACAAATATATTTAGATAAGGGTTTTTCAATAAAGTAAATGGTTCCTTTAGGGGATAATCACCTAAGGTATATCATGTGAAAAGAAGGGGGATCCTCAATGGATGTGATTCATCAAAAATATGGTTTAAATAGTTGAGTTAGGTTAAATAAAATTTAATGGGAAATAATCATAAGTAAAATATTAGGAAGCAATTAATTAAAGGATATAAGAGAGGAGTAGTATGAATTTATAACTAAGAAGTTTAAAATAAGAAATGATAAATGAATAAACATGGAAACAAATATAATAAGAAATAATTAGATCATAAGTTAAGAAGGAGATGCAAAGGAAAGAGAGAGAAGATAGAATGTTAAAAAAAACTATAACCATCAAGGATACTAATATAGCTTACACCAGTGAAGAATTTGATATTAAGAATCTATATTCTACTAATATAACCAAAATAAATTAGTTAGTATTATTACCATTAAAATAAATAAAATAAAAGAGAGAGATGAATATGATAGAAACATTTCAGTGATTTACACCAAAAGACTCATGGAGGATATGAGGAAGGGATTTAATATTTAGCCAGACTCATGGGGACCCTAAAACTCTAAAAAAGACTAGGAGTGGAAGACTGGTTGGTGATAATAAGTTATTTCCTTAGTAGATGAGGCCTCATATATAATGAAGAATAAGATAAATAAAGGAGGACATGAGATTTAATTAGCACACCAATATAAAAACATAAGGATAGTGAAATATAAGAAAATATAGAATAAATAAGATAAACTATATTGATAATCAAGGAATAAGAAATAATATAAACTAATAGAAATAAGGAGATGCATGGAAATAAAATAAAAGAATAAATCAATGTAGATAATAATATGAAGATAATACAAGATAGGGTATAATAAATATGAGATAATATCAAATATAATGTATAATAACTAAGAAATAAATATTATGAAGAGGTCAATTTGGAAAGAGAGATTAGTTAACCTATATAGTATATAAGAAGAAAATAGCAAGAAAAAAATTAGAAAAGTGGAGATAAGAAGTGATACCCAAATTCAAATCCATACCAAAAGATACCACATAAGGAAATGAAGCCTTCAGAATAAACATCATACCCCATATTTATTCACATCCAAATAGATCACACATTCATAAAATGATAATATATACATGAAGGAGATGAGATAAAAAAATAGATACAATCAATTAAATAAATAAATTAAAAATAGAAAAAGGTACTTTTAAAAATCAAGTACAAATATTAGTAAAAAACTATTTTTAGACGAAATTCAAAAGAGATAAGGTTAGGATTATACTTATATTAAGACAATAGAAAGCCACCAACATATAAGTTTAAGTAATTATTCTAGAATAAGTAGTTTGAGTTATTTGAGTACCATCAACTCAAGTATGAAAAGAAATACTTCGACAAAGATTAAAAATAGGATGAAGTTTCCATTTTTTATAAAATACAAAAATGATGTGGAAATTTTTTTATTTGTGTTAGATTCTTACAAGAGAAGTCGCATGATTACTAATGATAAAATAATGTTTTTAAATTTTGTGAGAAATTTATAAGATGATGCACTAATATGGTACATGAAAATAAATCAAAGGCATTAAAAATAATGGACACCAAGCAATAAGGATTTTAAAGGATCCTTTTGATTCTAAAATATCCCTACATAGAGTGTTATAAGCATATGAGACCTAATAAAAAATGAGAGGACTATGAAATAATAAAATCAATGATTTAAAGATTTAATAGGGAAATTGGAAAAACCCCTTAATGAAAATTAATGAAAAAATGGTTTATTTCTAGTTTAGTGCCTTATCTAATCACCAATATGGATGTAAATATTTATCACAATATTTGTAGAATCATTGGAGATGGCCTCAATACTTTAAGATCAATATTGGATAAAGGAAACAAATTCCTCCCTTAAATAAAATATGGAACAATCAAAAAAATAGTAACATAACTTAGGATGAAATAGGAGATCCAAATGAATGGAGATGATTTTATTAAATTTTAGTTAATTGTAAATTATACATGACCATGGAACTAGTACACTATTTATTAAATATAGATAATGAAACTCAAATATGGATTTCCCTCATCAATAAACATCAAAAAGAGAAATAATGATTATAATTTCATAAGAAACAATGAACATGTCACTTCCAACCCCATAAACCATCTAAAAAATGGATTATACTATAGAATATGGTGACTATATGATCAATACCCTTAGAATTTATATCAAATGATGGAAGTGATATTGTTGATGAATAAACTTACGTACTATATGACATTTAGATCCTTTAACCATTTTAATCATACCTACCTATGGTACAATACAATAACACACATAAAATATAAAAATAGAAGATGAACTATGGTAATTCCATAGATGACAAAATCACCATAGACACCATTTGATCTTAATATAGTAAAACCTAAAACACAATACTATAACCCTTCAACAATGCTAAACTTAGTGCTACAAATTCATCATAACCAATACTATAATAACAACCAAGGAAGCTATAAAGAGGTGGTCAAATTAGAAATAGAGGGTAATACCATGGTGGTAGTGGTAAATATCAAGGAATATGAGGTAACAACAAAGGATATAATTAATTATATATCAAAAAATGACCCCCACTTGTATGTTAAAATAACTAAAAAATATGACACATCATAATAAATTACATTAAAGAACCACAAGTTGAAAGTGGGTTTTGATGGGAAAAATAACTCATTAATCATTATCATACTACAAATTATCATAATAATATAAGAATGGTGGAATAAAGACCAAATAAATACTAAATTCATCAATGTAAAAAGGTGTTTAGCATGTTAATAAAGTTCTAAAAACATATGAAACCAAAGGACTAGGTAATGAAGTGAGAAGTAGTAATGAGGATTGTAATATTTAGAAATACTAATTTACCTACATAAAGGTACCCTTATCAAAAAATATAAAGGAATGTCATTAATTGTTAAATAATGCAGGTATCAAAAAATGAAAAAAATGGGGATAATGATAAATGAACCAAAACAAAGGGTGGAGTTGACAATCCAAAGTGGCATTACCACTAGATTGGGGAAAGAAAAGGTAATACAATCCAAAGAAGAATATGAGGAAAAAAGTGATGAATGGTATGAAAACATATACGAACATGAAAATGTATCTGATCAAAGTAATATTATCATATAATGAAAAATGTACAAAGGAAATACACAACTAACATATTTTGATGAAAATGAGATCTATAACTTTTCAACAATTCTAAATTTATTCAAAAATAGATTTATTAATTAATTTAAAATAATTTTGTAAGTATTATAATAATCAAGAGTGCATACATAGAGTAATAAAGGTATACAAAATAAATAAAAAAAACCTAAGAACAATGTATTTAGGACTATAGATGTAAAAAGAAACCATTATGTTAGGTGTAAAAATAAATGGACAAGAAATTATTAAAGAACTACTACACCTTAGGGAAGATACCAACATCCTTCGATAGAGTACCTAAGAATTATTAGGAAACTGATAGTTATATTTGTCAAACTATAATATCACCATTATATATGGAACCTACGGTCACCAATAGGAATGATCTATAATGGCCAAGTGAATTTCATGGGAATAAATAAGAATGTAGATTTATAAATTATTGATATGTATACCATAGGATACACATTGCTATTGAACATAGAATGGTTTGTTGACTAAAATTAAATTTTAAACTCTAATGATGAGAAAATTTATTTTAAAGTGAGAAAATTAGTAGATAATTTCCCATTGGAAACCAACAAGGCAATGACATGGATGGAATAATTATGGAATTATAACAAATAAACTAATTTTGAACAACTATCAAGAGTATATAAACTAAGTAAAACAACCAACCTAAATGAGGGAAAAAAACTAACTTATGATGGTGAAGTAGCCTTAAAAATTAAAGAATTAAAAATAATTTCATAATAAGAAAGTGAACTGTATATATATATATATATATATATATATATATATATATATATATATATATATATATATATATATATATGAATAACTAGTAACAAGACTGAAGAAAATTTACCACATGAAAAAATACAAAAAAATACAAAAAATATCACTACAAAAATAGATTTTATCTTGGATGACAAAATTATACAATAGGAGAGTAGAATATAATTTTAAGTTACCAAAGTATATAGGATTCATAAAAAGATGACAAATTTATTTCCCATAGAAGATGTAGATTTAAGGCTATCAATGATACTTTACTTATCACTAATTTAAGATGGTGGAATGTTCATAAATCCACTATTTCAAACTATAAACCCTTAAAAATCCAATTAAAAACAATATTTATAGAGTAATACGGATATTTCAAGGAAATAACAACATATACCATAGCACATATTTGAAAGTTGCATATCTTAAACTGTGAAAACCACTAGACCATGGAAGGTGAAATAGACAATAGACTTTGGACACAATTATTATACTAAACCTTATATGAATACCCCAAAACATGGTATATAAATAAATTCAAATGGAGAGGAACATAAAACTAGAGTGAACTTAAAATTAGTTTGTATAGAACATTCAATTTCTGAGATCCATACACAAGGGTATGCAAAGCATTATAGAAAATAAAAACACTCTTATTCATGTCACATAACACTTTAAAAACATACTTTAAAAAAAATAAAATGGATATTACAATAATGGGGCATATATATGACTAACAAACAATTTTCATTATCATAAAGCATGTATAGACTTCTGAATAAAAACAACTGACATAAAACACTTAGATTAAAAAAAAATAAAAAAGTGTATATTGAATAATATTAGAAAAGAAACAAATTTAAGACAAAAAGGAAAAATTGTAAAATCGAATACATAATTTTAAGAATGAGAATGCCATTTAAGTGAATTTGGATAAGACATAATGCAATACTTATATTAACCCCATAAAATTAGGGAGGAAACTATATCTTGAGAGGGAAACCTTAAAAAGGTTAAAATAGGAGATTATTGCATATAATTAGAGGTAGAGAAATCAATTGAATGAATAAAAAAAATTGAAAATCTATTTCATATTACATTCACATAATTGAAAAAGGATTTAAAAACAAGTGGGAATGATGAAAATAAAAGTAAATTAATATGTTAAACCACTAAGAGATCTTGTCACCTCAATCCAAAAATTAAATCAAAAGTAAAAAATTGAAGGAGATAAATATGATGGTTATTCAAAAAAAAAAGAGAAATTAAGATTTATGTTGATTAAATAGAACTTAATAAAACATCTATACATGATTTTTTCCCCACAAATTTTATAGAATAAATTTTAGATAATGTGCTTGGAAGAGAGGTATATTATTTCATAGACATATTCTCTAGATATCACAAGGTAAATATATCCGTAGAAGACTACCAAAAAATCACATTTACAACAAAATGGGGGTCATTATGTATATGGTAATGTCAGTTGGATTGAAAAATCAACATGTGTTATTCAAATGTATTATGGTAAATGTAATTAGATAATTTATCTACAAAAATTTTGAACTATATTTGGATGATTAGATAATATATAAAATACTAATGGAGGTGTCCAAGCATTATGATTAATGTTTGCATGATGTAATAAATTAAAACCATCCTTTAATTTAAATAAATGCATCTTTACAAATAGATTTATATCACTTCTAGGACACATAATTTGTAAGGAAGGAATCATTGAAGATCCACTAAAGATTTGAAATAATAAAGACCAAAAAATTAAGTTAAAACAACATTACAATACACATGATATCATCACAAATTCATTCAAAACTATGCATAAATCAACACCCTAATTGAATAAATACTCAATAATATAATAACCAATTACTTGAATGTAATTTGAAATATTATGAAGCATTTTATACATTGAAAAATAAAATCATTGATTCACTAATACACATTTTTATAGATTGGGAAATACCAATTCATATCCATGTTGACTCCTAAAAAATAAACATAGAAGAATTAATATCACAACCATGTGGCTCAATTGATCACCATATCACATTTTAAAGTTACAATTTTGTGAATGTAGAAATTAGTTGTTCAATTATAGAAAGGGATGTATTAGTAATGGTATACAATGCAAAAATATAGACATTATTTATTAGCTAAACCATTAATATTATTCATAAACCATGAATCATTGAAATACTTTATAAATAGACTAGTGATATATGGAAGGAGATGTCATTGGTTAATTTTATTATAAGAGTTTCACTATAAAATTTAAATAAACTAAGATGAACACACAATGGACTAGATTATTTATCAAGGATTACTAGCAGATAAGATGATGGTCCATTTGAATGAGTTCTATGGAGCTCACCTATTCCAGATTGATGAAATTATAAAGGATATGGAAAATATATCCAAATTTATATAAATATGATAATTTCCATAAGGATATGGGAAAATTGAAAGTAAAATATTACTAATACAATATTTTTCATTTAATCTTATCATTAGAGCATTATATATAAAATTAATATATGAGGTTTTATGAAGAGTAGCCTTAAAAATGAAAGAGAATATATATTTTATTTGATATGGTAAAAATCCTAGTTTTATAAGGACCAAGTTCCAAAGTATGAAAGTGTAGTAAAAAGAAGTAAGCCCCATAGTCTGAGAGTCAAAACCATAAAATAGTACTAACAATTAACTAACCATTCAACGACCAAAAAAATGAAAGTAAATGATGAAGCTATTATAGGAGTGGGATCCCTCTATAAGTAACTTCATAGCCTCAATCTCCTTCTCCTTCAATACATGTCTATTCTTTATGATGTCCCTAGTTTTGTATTTTGTTTCTCGAGCATTTTGTATCCTCCTTAGGTAGGATCATTATGGGTCTCTTTTGAGTTGTTCCTTCATAGGTTATTCTTGGTGGGGGATTTTTAATGGAGCTTAGGTGAAGAAGTATTCACCTCCATAATAAGTTGCTTCTATGGGGTCCTTTTAGCCTTTACTAGTTGAGAGAAAGATTGAATCATTTTGGACACATCCTTATTCATGGAATTCAAATTCTAGACTAACCCTACCAAACACATCCCTTCCTCATGTAGTTTATTATTAAACCTTTCCAAATGATACTTATTAGTTTTAATCACCTTTGCTAGGTGATATTTCCTTTCCCCATTTCCTACCCTGAGTTTCCTTCCTCCAACAAAATCAATTTAGGATTTAAAACATAAAGTTTTAGGGGATGATCCCTGGTTGAGGTTTTATAATTTCAGATAGCATGGGAAAAACATTATATTGAGTGGTGGTATCTCAATGTATGATCCTACTCAATGAAGTCCTCATCAGTATAAGACCCCTCTAGCAAGACCTCATTAACCCAAATGGTCTCATCATGTTTTAATAATACAAGAATAAGGTCCTAGTAGATGACAAGATTGGCTTCATTTATCTAGTATATGAGTGCAATAGATTTAAGGATTTTAGAAGAAAATAAGGAAGGATAATTTTGAATCCTTGAAAATGGTTTAGAAGGAGGAAGTGCTAAAAAAATGAGAGTATAATTACCTTTGAGGGTTATATAATTCATTATCTATAAGTAGACATCAAGCGAGTAACATGGAAGATCCAAGTGAAGAAACCCTTTTTTGTCCATTTGTAATGATCTGGTTGGTTTGAAAGAACTTCGACAAGAGCTCATTTTTTTATTGATATTTGAAGTATTTTTTTCTTCACATGACATCCAAATATCTTAATCAACTCCTCTATTACAAATATTCTAATTATTATTACTTCCATAACCTTTTTGTTCTATGCCATAACAAATTATTTAGATAAGTTGACATAGTGATTAGTGACCCTTAGCATAAATTTGGTGAGACCCCCTCTACATAACTTCCTCCAAAAAATTATCATGATTTTGAAGTCCAAACATGATGTCAGTTCAAGTCTACCCCTATTTCCACCCATCTTTAATATAGCCTAAAAGATTATGTTGAAGATGGAATTCACCTAACCCTAATAAGAATCAGATCCAACAAATTGAAATAAACTTGAAGTACACAATTTATCCCACACTTCATTATCAAATATCCATGTAATATAATGATGGTAGGTTGTGAATTTTGAATCCCTTATCTTAATATTTAATATCCATACATGTGATAGCTATGTCATCATCCTATCCATGAATGACCTCATTCTAAATTGAAAACATGATATTTTTAGGGATGTGGCATTTGAAAGAGAAGATATTATTTGAGGAGAACATGAAAGAATTTTAGGGAGGCAAAAATTAGGAAAACATACTATAAATAAAATTTTATTAGAACTTTTATAGTGGAAAAGTATGTTTAAGGATGCAAACCAATATACATTAATTTGTGACATTTTCTAAAGGATATGAAAACCTAATTCATGAGACAAAATGCCACTTTGGATAGCGTTAGTGCTAGCCCCATTTCTAAAATTATCTATTCATTTCATTGGGATAATTAGGTTAGGTATGTTAAGAATTAATTATTAATTTATAATAATAAGGATAGAGTACCTAACAATATGGGTAGAAGCACTACCCACTAAAAACTACACAACAAAAATTACCATAAAAAAATTATATGAAAATAATTTTACAAATTTTGGAATCCATTTTAGTATTAAAACAATTAATGAAAACATTTTATAAATGATACAATTTTAGGGTTATGAAAGAACTTTATGATCAAACATAATTGTTTTACTTTATATCATCCACAAGAAAATGGAAAACTAGAAGCATTTAATAAGGTATTGTAAAATGTTATAACTAAATTACATTAAAAAAATAGGAGATTGGGACACTAGATTACATATGTTATTTTTTACTTACATCATAACTTACCAAAGGCTTACCATGTACTATCCCTTTCAACTAATATATGGATTGGAAGCGATTATGCCTATGAAATTTTTTTTTAAGACTAGAAATTATATTCATGATGTATGAAAAAGAGTATCTAAATTAAATATTGGTTGATTTAGATAAATTATATGAAAACATATTCATAATAGCCTATAATTAGGTACAAGGGAAAAGTAAAAAAAATATTGGCATGAACAACATATGAAAAAAAAAGTAATTTGAGATATATGACAAAATGTTGTACATGCTAGTAAGTATAGAAGTTTTGGAATACTAAGAATAAGACAGATAGGACCATATATAATTTAATGTATTTTGGATTATAGAGTAACCTTATTATGAACACTGGTAAGGATATCAAGTTAAGGATACATAAATGGTACATGATTAAAATTCTACACCATATATTAACACAGTGAAATGTAGAGAAACATACCTAGAAAATAAAAAAATAACTATAGATTAGAAAATAAAAATAAAAAATAGAAATAGAAAAAAAATTATTAAAAATATAAAAACATAAAATAGTTTTGAATAAAAATTATAAAAAAAATAAATTTGAAAAAAAATTGAAAAATTAGAAGAAAAATTACCCCAATGGAAAAAACATGGGAAGTAGAAAATCAATAAGAAATAAAATAACACTATGGTTTAAAACTTGTGATAGGTTTATTATCAAGGAGTGGAAGTGAAAAATTCATAAATGGTTTTTTCCCTAAATAAAATTGAAGATACATTTGTTTTACACACAATATAATTTTTTAAATTAGTTTGGAAAGACATTAGAAACTAAATTGTAACAAACAGGTGTTTGATGAGAAAAATAAAATATATTTTAAAGAAAAAAAAATCATACATAATTATAACATGATAGGGATTGATTAAATAGATAATTCAAAATTTAAAAATAACTAAAAATAACCAAACCAAAAAAGGAAAAAAAATGTTAACTAAAGAATAGTACAAACAATAAATAGATGGTGAAATATTTTTTTACCCCACAGATCTAATATAAAAATAAGGAAAAGATATAAATAATAAATTGAACTCAATGTGAAAACACAAAATCCTCCACATTAAATAAACCTGTATCAAATTTACCATGAACAAATAATATTTCAAAGACACCCTACACTCAAAAACATAAGAGAAATGGTGATCTTTGTAGTTTTTAGATATGAGAAAATCTTTAGGCAAAAATATAAGAAGCATTTAGTGAATTTTGATCTACTCAACCCATAAGGAGTGTTCTCAAGTGTTTTAACTCTAGTATGCCATAGTATTAACCTAAATATGGTCACAAATAATTGATCATGTTATTTTTTTTCCCTTTTCAACTTTAATTAATTTGTGGATTAAAGCATGGCATATTTTTCCATTTCACTCTATCCTAAGCACTTAATTGGACCTATTATTATTCAAAATCACTATCTATCACTTACATAAGTGTTATGATTGATAAAAATACACTTAAGTAGCTGTATGGATAAACCTAGATTTAAAATTACACACATTTCCCTAAGGAACATAGATGAATAATGGGGACATTAGCAGAACACATTCTTATTGCTATAGGACACTTTAATTTTAACCCTATAATTGTTATTTTTAAAAATTAAATAATCACATACCTTGTATTCAAAGTTATTAGGATTTCTAGTGTGTAGTTTCCCCTTTTGAACTGTTATAAAGGCACACTCAAGTCACTTATTCTTTCACTTGGAAATTTAAAACCAAAGGCATATTTACACTTTTTCACACTAAGAAAATTTTCTCTATTATTATCAATTATTATTCTAATAATTTCAAGTAATCCTAAACCAAGTCATAAGACTTATTTATCCAATCTTAATAAAAATAAGGATAAAGTATTCAACATAATTCTAGATGCATTCATATAGTAAAAGGAGGATGATTTCATAAATCACTCTAAGTGGGAGAGTTACATGGGCTTGATTCCCTTATTGGATTATTATATACATAGGTAAATTTTATTCATTATGGGGATGATTGGTGTCAAATCAACTCAATTACACTCCACCTTTTTGTATTTACAAGTTTTCAATCTTTATCACCCTTACTAGAGTTTTAACATTAGATATGTTATTTATATGTCTTCCACCCACTTATGAATGTTAAATATACACATATGGACCTAAATTAATCTATTTAAAGTAGATATTCCTTGATCTAACTAATGTTTTCAAAGGAAAAAAATCTAGTATAGGATGGTAATGGGAGTAGATCATGTCCTTAATCTATAGATCCTATCCTTCTTTAATTATAACTCCAATTTGAGTTTTATAGGGTTTATCATTGATTTCCTTTTTATATATTCTATCATAACAAATAAATAAAATTATATATAAAAACATATAATTATGTCATTTATTACATATTAATATTATTTCATCATTTGTACATTGTCAAATTCATGTTAGTGTAGGATACTATTTTCCATATTTTTACTTATTGTGAATTATTCCTTCACATGGATTTTTCCTACACTTGTGGGCTTATCTTTCTTAATTTTAATTTATAATATTGAGTTAAACTTTACCACCATTATTAGTTAGTGGGAATTACTCTTTGACTGATTATCATAGATATAGAGAGTTACATTCCATTACAGGGTCTTTGACCACTTTTCATGAAGGGGTTATACATTTACTCTCATAAACGTGCATATAGATTTTGTGAGTTTTTTTAGTTGAGTGTGTTGGATGATATTATGATTAATTTCATTTCAATATTATCATTTATTTAATCTTAATTAACTTGTAGTTTTATTTGGCACTTCCTTGACTCGTTCATGCATTAAACTAGTGCATTCACTTAATCCAAAGACCCTGGTGTGATACCTAATATGCTATGAGAGTCATTTAGGTATTTTAATGACTAATTTATTTGTTTTTATTAATTATTAAATATTAATTTATATTTTATTGGTTTTTAAATTTTCGTGGAGGCATTAGATCTCAATTTTTTATTGAGATTTTAAGCAAATAATTCAAGTATTTTAATATCAAATAATATTCAAACATGCATGTTCATTATTCCCAGAATTGGTGTCATGGTATTTTGTCTCCTAGCATGTTATTTTATACTTTATTACAACATGGATTTTTTATATGAAAATATACATTGGAAATGGGCATTTGGTTCACATCATAACTACCATGGTTGAGTTAGAGGAGTGAAACAAGGTCTGAGTGGATCAAAATATGTCATTTTTTTCTTATTTTAGACCTAAAAAACCTAAATAGTAGCATGTGATTTACTCTATTGGTAGAAAAAAAAAGGTATGTGGTTTGATTCCTCCTCATTTTTTTTTTTACTAAAATTGTTTTTAGTAATACCACATTTAATTTTTGTGTGCCAAATGGGCCATTAATGATAGAAAATAGATTTCATAATAAATTTCATTAAGCAACTCATATTTGAGTGTCATTTAAAAAAAAAAAATTATTATTTTTTCATGTTCATTCCATTAGAACCATTTTTATAATTATTAATTTAAATTATAAAGTGCCAAAATTGAGGGGAGGGGGTTGATTTAAAATAATTCTAGGGGGTGTTGTGTGTTTCTTTTCATTCTATTTGATCCTTATTTTCATTTTTGAAACAAAAAACTTAATTATGCATTATGAATGTCAATTTTATAGGTCCTATCATTTCTTTTAACTATTATGAATGGAAATTTAAAATACAAATCATTCTAAGAAGCAAGGGTTTACATTATATAACTATGGGCACTAAGACTAAACAAATACTAATGAAAAAAAAGTTAAATGGTTTAACCATTGTGATGAATCTTTTATATTTTTATGTCTTATGGATCTTGATCTACTCTTTTATTTTGAGTCTTCAAAAATTCTTAATGAAGTATGGACCACACAAAAAAATCTCTTTGGGTAGCTAGATGTGATGAGAGGTCATGAAAAGGAGATTAAACTCATTAGTTTGAGTCCTATTAGTTTTGAAAAACTATATGATTTATTCACTAATTTTAATTATTTAATATTGTAGTTAAAATAATGTGGAATAGATAAAAAGATTGATTAACTAGTTCTTTCTATACTCTCTAAACTAGGTCCAAATTAATTTTTATTTTGCATGCTACCAAAAGTGCTCTTGGAACCACATGGAAAATAACCTATTTAGATTATTTTGTTACTAACTTAACTCAAGATCAAGATAAGTTAATTTTTATGTGTGCACTAAAGTGTTCAAATCCAAAATCTCTAATTTTTTAAATAGTAAACACAAGGCTTTAAACAACAAGGAGAACAAACAAAAGAAAAATGATCAAGGGATGAAGTAACATAAACCTTACTCATCCAAAACCACCACTAAAACCTTCTATTTTAAATCTAAACCTAAGAAAGATAAGGATAAATGAGCCTATTATAATAAAAATTGGCATTATGAATAAAATATTATGAAGAAACATATTGACCACCTAACTCATATTTTGAAAAGAATAACCCAGGTTTTCTTGAGTCCATAAAATATAATTCATCAAATATAGATTATTATAAGGCAAACAAAAATTGTAAATATAAATTTAAATTAAACTATTTTTAAATATTTATAACTCTAACTTCTTCATGGGTTATTGACTCAAGTGCATTTTATAACATAGATTTTTCATAGGTTGAGTTGTCTTCTTTATAAGCATGTAACATGTATTCTATCACATTGAGTGATGAAAATACATAAGAAATTATAGGGAGAGGATATGTTGAAGTGAGTAGAGTAAAATTTAAAAAAAAATAACTGTTCCCCCACATTCAACCAATATCCTATCAGTGTATCATATCACTCAAATCAATAAGCACATGATAGTTGAAATATCTCTAGATTCTATAGTCATAAAAGAGTTACATAATGAATCTATAGTGGTAGTGGGAAGGGAAGATCACAAAGCTTAGATATAGACCTTTTAATACTTTGAACTTGATATTTCTCCTATTACATTGATTACTCACATAGATGGGGTAAGTAAAATATGGCATGATTAATTTCACTACCTTAACTATTGTTATTTAGAAAAACTTAATAAAGATGATATGGTCACAAGTTTTCCTCATGTTCATCTATATAAGGGCCTTTTTGAGGGTTTAACCATTGTAAAACATCATGAAGATAAATATGACAAGGGTAAAACATGGAAGGCTATATAGGAATTGGAGTTAATACATAGTGATGTATCTAAGGTATTCCTGAAACCATAATTAACTTGGGATAAGTATGTTTTCACCTTAATTGATTATTTTTCAAGGTATACATGTGTATAATTAATTTTACATAAGTCAAAAAATTTTATAATTATTAAGACTTCAATGATATTTTGGAAAAATAATCTAAAAAATTCATCTAGGCTTTGTGGGCATATAACAGTGGTATGTCAAAAATAGGTTTGATAGATTTTACACATCATAGGGGATTGATTTATAACATATAGTTTCATATATTCATCACCATAATTATGTGTTTTAATTTAATAATAGGTCCTTGAAAGATATGAATAACTATATGATTCACTCTAAATCACTAACATGTTAGTATTGGGTAGAGGTAGTAAATTATGATTTCTAAATTTAGAACCAAGTTCCTCATAAATTTTTGAATGTAATAATTTATTTTTAAGCTTGAAAAAATTAGACACCCATGTTAAGCATTTGAGGGTCTTTGGATCTTTATCTATGACACAGATACCTAAGAGAAATATAACACATTGAAACCTCAAAGTAAAACTTTCATATTTGTAAGTTACCTAAATCATATTAAGAGATATAAATTTATTCATCTAACCACACATGGGATATTAATAAAGGAATAATTCAATTTCAAGAGAATCCTTAAAATTTGACACTTGACACTCCTCCTACTTCATTAGACTCACATGGATTCGATGATGGTTTTAAAAATTCAAAACAAACTGAGCACATTCTACAATTTTAGGACTCTTATTATAATTTAGATAGTGAAAGTGATGATTGAGATCCATCTCAATCTCCATCTGAACACACTTTTAAGGATGAGGATTTACCACTTAACTCACTTAATTTGGTCCTCTTTAGACTAGGAAAACACTATAGAGTATAGGGGCATGGTTGGGGATCCTTCAAATGTTAGGAAAACACAATCATAGTTTTAAAGTGGGAAACATTATCTTTGTGCCTTTGCCTCAATTTCACATACTTTTTGGGAGGAATATAACATTCCTATGGGGTAAAATTATATGGATGATGATTTTTGTTCTTTGGTTAAGAATAACACTTGGTATTTGACACACATTACTAAGTGAAGGAAAATAGTTTGATGCAGATGGATATATAAAAATGATTGTATAGTATATGTCTCAATTTATAAGTTCAAATAATTCTTTGTTATAAAAAAAATTTCATAGGTGTTTGGCATTGACTACACAAAGACCTTTGCATTAGTTATAAATATGAACTCTATCAGACTTACTCTTTCCATTTTTGTAGCTCATCATTGGGATGTTCATCAGATGGATTTCATAGGTGTGTGGCATTGAATACACAAAGACCTTTGCACTATTTATAAATATGAACTCTATCAGACTTACTATTTCCATTTTTTTAGCTCATCACTGGGATGTTCATCAGATGGATGTAAAGAATAATTTTATTCATGGTGACCTTGAGGATGAGATTTATATAGAGAAATTATATGGTTTTTTCAAGAACTCTCCCTTAATATACAAAATTTTAAAATATATATATGGCCTAAATAGATCCTTTGATATTAGTATGCTAATATGGGTTCCTTATTTATCTCATTAAGATTCTGTACATTCTAATTTCATATGAAAATATGTTTCTTACAATAGGATGATTCACTTTGATTTTGGTATTATATGTTGACAATCTATTGATCACATGGGGTTATTCATCATCCATTATAGGGGTGAAATAATATCTTCATGATAAATTTTCCATGACTAAATTGGGTTTGTGTCATCATATTGGGTCTTCATCATCCATTTTAGGGGTGAAAGAATATCTTCATGATTAATTTTTCATTAATAAACTTGGTTTGTTTAATTAATTCCTTGGGATCTAAATCTCATAGTCTAACTCAGGAATTACCATTTCATAAATCTAGATTCAATATTTTAGTGAAAGTGCGATCTTGATTTACTTGATCATTTTCACGTGGCTTATTGTATGTTAACACTCAATCCCTTTCTATCTAGATTCAATCTTGATATTTATTGTTTTACACCATTGGTTGATGTAACCTTATATAGACAACTTGTTGGCAGTCTCATCTACTTGACACATAATTTGAATGACATTTCATATGTTGTAGGCATGACATCCATATTGATGTAGGATATTCATGAGATAAATTGGAAAGTAGCCAGGTGGATTCTCTACTATATTCAAGATTCACATAAATTTGGGATTAATTACATAGTTGTCATTAATTTTGACTTGGTTGGGTACATAGGTTCAGATTGGGATAGTAATCCTAAGCATCAAAGTATACTTTAAGTTATAGTTTCTAACTTGGTTTAGATATGATTATTTGGTCAAGAAATAATCAAAATGATATTGATTTTTCATCTATCAAATTATAATACAATGGAGTTTTTAAATTTTTTTTACTAACTATCTTTGCCTACAATTTATTCTCATAGAGTTTGGTGTCTAGTTAAAGTGACCCATGATAGTCTTTTATGAAAGTAGATTACAATTAAAATTTGTAGGAATCATGTTCGACATCAATAGACTAAGAACATATAAATTCACAAGCATTTCATCATGGATCTCATTCATGGATAGTTCAAAAATCTAAAATATTATTATATCATATATTAATTAATGACATCTTCACCAAAACCTTCACTAAAAACAAGTATATTCACTTTCACACTCTTCTTGGGGTGTAGGATGCATCGACATTATCTTTAATGTGCCTTATTTACCTCTTCTTCTTTTCTCTCTTTTGGGGAGAGTTTTTACTATAGGTTTTATCATTTTATCCACTTTATGAGAGTTATATTTTACATGGGTAACTCATCAGGGAATGTTAGTAGAACCCATTTCTTTTACCCACCTAATATATGATTAATGGGGGTGTTAGTGTAGGATATTATTTTCAAAATATTTACTTATTGTGGATTATTCCTTCTCATAGATATTTCCTACACTTGTGGATATATCTTGCGTAGGTGTACTTGGTCATACAGAGTTATACTTGACCACTATTATTAGCTAGTGGGAATTACAATTTTACCATCTATTTTGGCTATGGGGAGTTACAGTCCATTCTTGGGTCTTTGAATAATTTTCATAGAGGAGTTACACATTCACTCTTCTATATGCAATTATTCATTTTGTTAGCTATTTTAGTTGAGTGTGTTGGATAATCTTGTGATTACTTGCATTGTAATATTATCATTTTTTAATTTTAATTAACTTACAACTTTATTATGAACTTTCTTGACATGTGCTTGCATTGAAATGATGTACTCTCTTGATTCAAATATCTTAACATAATCTCTAATAATTCAATATTTTTCATTCATTTAGTTTATCAAAAATTCATTTCCAACATTATAATTTATTCTATTTAATTTATCTTAATTAAGGTTAATTCAAATTTAATCTAAATTTCATGAAAACATATTTTTTAACCAATTTATTTTTTTAAATTTGAAAAACTTAAGTTTCCCTTAGGATTGTACTATTTTAGGGTTTCAAAAATATCATCTTTATGTTTAAATAAATTCCTAAACCTTCAAAAATAAAATATCTTACTTTCAACCTTAGATATAATAGTTGACACTAAAATCACCTTTTCTTTCCTTGAAATTAAAGAGAATTCATAAATCTCCATACACAAAAATTTTCCTTTTTTCTCTAGCATTTCATTTTCTATTATTCTTTGCAACATCTTGTCCTTGTTATTGTTTACAATATCCATCATTTTAGGATATTACATTTAAATATATTTTTTTTAATTTTTCAAGAGTATGTGACTATATTGGATGAACATTCATTACAAGTTTTTCAAAACATAATTAATCACATGCTAAGATGAAAATACCATTAATGTAACAAAAATTAAAGTCAAGTATAATACCAAAAAAAGAGTAAAAATTAATTTAAGATTTTATAAATATATTCTTAACCCTCAATATGGTGATAACTGATTTCCATCTAACTAGGGCCATGATATCATAATACCAAGAGGTAATTTTAGGCACCATATTGTGCCAAAAGAAAATATTCAATAGGTTCTTCCTCAACCCCATCCACCTCCCACATCTCCTCTCAATGGTGTCCATATTAAATCATAAGTACCTAAGATTTATACCTTGGAAATTATTCAAGATTAAGTAATCACTTTGATAAAGTTTATAGATGACTTTCAAAAGAAAAATAAATATTTTAGTTCAAGGATCATATCATTGTAAGATAGGATCAAATACATAAATAATCTAGAGCATGATAATTTTAACCATGTATATACACCTTCATATATTTATTTTGAGATTAAAAACCAATATGAATATATAATTATTGATTAAAAAAGTTTAAATAAGGATACTAAGAGGTAAAGAGAGTTACTATGAGAAATTATTTGAAACAAGTTTATTGCATTACCTTTTATGCCTCCTATAAAAAGAGCAAAATAGTATTTTACATATCATAAAATTCATGGGCATCATATATTTAGTTTTTTAGGTTTGAAGGATAAAATAAAATATATCATGGATAATGTTGATCCTATAGTAGATAACTAAATAAAGAAACCCACTCATATTATAGTTTTATCTCCTATATAATAATTGAAAAAAGAAAAAGAAAATCAATAACTATGGATACAAAAAGACAATTCAGAACAAGAAAATATTAAAAAATTAAAATTAGAGCAAGAAATATTACAAAAAATATATAATATGACAAAAGATAAATTACCAATGGAATGTATCACAAAGGAAAATTTAATAAAATAGAATTTAGAGAAAGTTCAAAAACTAATTGAAGACAAGGAAGACATACTCAAGAGATAATTTATCATAAAGGAAGGTTAAAATCAAAATGTGCCTAAAAATTCTAATGATATAAATGTGGTTGCTAAGGTTTCAAACTTTTTATCTTTATTTGAATGAATGTGTGAATTAATCCTAATTTTAATAATATAATATAGTAATTAAAGGTGTTGTAAATGTACTTTTAAATACAATATTGAAATTAAATGAATAAAATAAATGAAATGAAATGATTCCAATTAAGACTATGTAAATGATAGATAAACTTAGTTTTATTTGTTCATCTAATTAATTTTATCGACTAGAAAAATACATAAACAAAAAAATAGGAACAAATCATGAATCTACCCATAATCTATATTTGAGGATATGTAAGGATAATAATGCAAATTAATTACATGAACACTTTCAAATATTGATTGAACCTATTGACATATTTTGTCCTCTTTCAAAAAACTATAAGTTAGCACATGATCACTTTGTGGTAGATGAAATCAAGTCAATGTGCACTGATTTAACCTTAATAAATGTACTTAATATCAATTTTTTTAAGGTTAAAACCATTGTCAAGATTTAAATTATTGGAATAATTACTAGTAAAAAAATAAAGAATTTAGTTGGGTAGAGTTCACCCCAACCACCCCCACTATGAAAGAATGTTTCTTACATATCCAATATTGCAAAGAGAGAAATCAAGCCCAATGTAGCTCTCCCACATAGATTAATTTGTTCAATTATGCTCTTTTAACTATATGAATTCATTTATAATCAACCTAAATACTTTATCATGCTTGACTTTGGGTTGCATAAAAAAATAGTATGACTTGGCTAAGGATTGCTTGAAATGCTTAGACTATGAATTGGGAAGAATAAGAACTTTTACTCAATGTGCACTTGTGTAAATAAGTATTTGTATTGAAATTTACAATTGAAGTAAAAATTTACTTAGGTTTCCCTTTTTAGTAATTAAAAATGGATGGCCACATGATAGGAACCCTAACAACACAATAGTTTACCTAAGCGAGGGTTTAATTTGAAAACTTGACCATTAGTGGGAGGATATAAATGTTGTATAGGTATAACTAAATTTACCATAATTATTCCTATTGGGCATTTTTGTCCCATAAGTAAAATTTTTGGTTTTTAGATTTAGTTTAAGGCATATAGATGGATAATGGTGTTTTTAGTAATTAAAACATTTATATATGAAATAGATGATGGTATTAATATTAAAATAGGTGTTTTATTATACTTAGTATAGGGTGGATTATAAAATATTTAATAAGTTCACAATTTAATGAAATATAAATATGGGTAAAATTGAGATGATCAAATATTCATGACCATATCTAGTTTATTACATTATATTCCCCTTTAGTCTAGATATGAAATTGCTAGATTAAATTAATGTAATACCTTAGTGTCTAACACACATTTTTTATTTAATATATTACTTCAATCATGCAAGGCACTATATGATTTGTAAAACCCTTAAAAACAATGAATGAATTAATTTATTCTTAAAAAAATATAAATTTGAAAATCTTGAGTTTTAACTTTTTAAATTGCTTGAAGTTTTTCAAATTTGAAAATTGCTTGATCTTTCAAAATTTTGAAAAATGATTAAACTTTGAAAATTTAAATTTTAGATAAAAGTATGGAATGAATACACTTTATTTTTAAAACCAATCTTTCTCTTTGTAACTTTAATTAGTGGTGATGCTTCATTGAAACATTGGAGGATTATTGTCTCTTCATGAACCACTTAATGAAGATGGTTCCTTAGCTAAACCATTGATAATATTAGGGGTGATCAAACCCTAAATTTAATTTGAAATTTTATATTATAAATAAAACCCATTTATGGATTCTAAAACCTCAATTTATATTTTATTTTATTTGTAACCCCAAGAGATGAAACATGTTGATATCCAAAATGGATTTGCACACATAATGTTGGAGTGCACAATAATCTCTAAATTATTCTTTATGTACCTAAACTTAATCAAACACTGTTTATGGATTATATATTAAATTTTAAATTTATTTTTAAATTTATTATAAAAATAATAATGGAGTACAACCCTAATCATACCATGTCCACAACTATAAAAATAGAATTTATAAATGTGGCATGACTCTATACCATGTGTACATTATGACTATAGAATTTGAAATTATATGTAAATGCTCATTTTAAATTATATTATAAAATTTGAAATCATGTGAATTTTAAATTTAATATTAAAATATGAGTGCATATGCATGGCATATTCCCCCATGATATGTCGATACTTAATTTTAAACCTTTTTTCAACTTTTGTAACTGTAGTTGTGACATAACTATTTTTTGCTCTTTGGAAATGCTTGTACCATGCATTATAATCCCATTGAAAGACCCCATTTTTATTTGAGATAATTAATCCTAAAAATTCACTTAACACAAAGAGAATTTATCTTGAAATATGAATCATATATATGTCATCATTTAAAAATTTAACATATATAAAAAGTGTGTTAGTATAGTAATATTTGAATTTTGTATGTGACTCATGAATCAAGTCCTAGATAATGTATCAATGAAACTAATAGAATCATAATATACAATTACTAAAATATTTTGGTAGTTCATGATACATACCATGACACTTATCAAACTCAAAAAGCATACACAAAAAAAAATAATGATATAAAATGCCAAACAAAAAGTCCAAGGGCCACATATAAGAGAAAAATTCAAATTTCATAAAGTAGAATATTGCACATTTAATAGACATGAATAATTTTTCAAAAAAGATACATGTTTAAATGTTATGCACAACATATATCCAATGGATAAATTTAATGGACATGTTCAAATTCCACACATAACACATCATATGTCATAGAGAAGCACCAATAAAATTTGTACACAAGGGTAAAGGACCAAAACAATAGATAATAAAAATTTAATATACTATGTATAGGTAAATAACATCAATGGAACATGGAACTAGAAATTTTGTCTAAAATATGCATAATTAATGTGATCATATTAAAAATAATAAAAAAATCATGTAAAATTTATAACATATAGATGTTATCAATAAATTTTAAATAACATAAATTTCAAGAGTATAGAAGTCATATAATCATAACACATGTGCATATAATCACCTATGAATAATATGCCCCTAGTTTATCAAGGGTCAAATATAACACCTTAATCCTTATAAAAGTCTGCATGCCGTATAGAACATTTATGACTACTAATGAAATTCATGCGTGGTGTAGAAAGTATATTCTATCTACTAATCATGAAATAAATAACGTATTGAAAATATGTAAACTATATTTTGGATTTTTTATAATGTTTTTAATGTTTTTACATTTTTAAATATATGATTTTTTTGTATATTTGAAAAAATGAAAAATAAAACACTAGAAACTAGAATGAAACAAGGTGTAAAAAATAGATGAAGTTAGAAATATTTGAATATATGACAAAAATTTTCAATATGAGATATGCATTAGAAAAAAATGTATGACCAAACATGATAAATACAACCCTATATAAGGTGAAATTTATCTTTGAAAAATCTATAGGATATTAAAAATATATGTAAAAGAATTATTATACATCCTCATGTCATAAACTATACACTTGTTGAAATACATCACATGTATGAAAATATAACTCTTATAAATAGATATTGTACATGAAAATAGTGATTTTCATACTGAATTAAGTTAAAGATATGAAAATTGGAAACATTAAGTTTATGTGTTTGAAACTATGATTCTTGGGCAAAAATTGGAGAAGGACATGTTCAACCAACTAGGACAATATTGGTTGTTGATTTTCAACTATACTTGTCAATTCTATCCTAAATAAATGATAATGCATTAATGTAAATTGTGAAAATAGAGTGATAAATTTTATGTTAATCAATATTTGATCACATTTTTTAGTTGTTTAGTTTTGTAAATTGAAATAGAAGGGACAAGAGGTAAACAAATAAAAAAGATCAAAGGGATTGAAATAATTGATCAATAAATCACATATGAAAGTAAATATATGAATATGATATAGTAGTCTAGAAGCTATGTATATTGGGTTTTTGTCACTAAAATCCAAAGATCTCATAAATTAAATGTCTTTGTTAAGGTCAAGTATCATATGTGTTATAACCCTTAATTATATTTCAATATTTATCTTGGAGTTTAGTTGTGTCATTCCAAATATATTTGTCATAATCATTATCATTCCCACAATCATCACTATAATCATCATCGCTATAGATAACTAATTTCCTATGTTGTTCTTAAAGTGTTCATATACCTTTCGGATAGAATATTTACTGATAATCAAAATAATGAATATTGAAAATTAAGAAAATAAAATTCTTAAACAATATTACCTTAAAAATATCACAACCACAAGTTGAGATGAAGGATTTGATAAGTGGGAAATTATAACCGAACAATGAAAAAAACCAATAATATAGTATTAATAAGCTTGCAACAATGAACTCCAATTATAAAATCATGTACAATCTTAAGATAAGAATGGACTTAGGAAAATATAGAATCAATGAAGTGAGATTAATTCTTCGAACAACAAGAATGAGTTGTGTGTTGAGAGAGTTAAGGAATGAGATAAGAAGGATATTTTAATAGATCAAGAAGAAGATACCGGGAGTTACAAGCAATCCCATGATTACCTTATAGGTTTCCTTTGTGTTTTTTAAGTGGGTGAAGGAGTTACGTGTGAAATTAAATTCTAAATCCTAAGGGGGAATAAAGAGGTGAGTAAAACCTAACTGAAACTAGAATTATGTTAATTTATAATTCACATAAATAATAAATTTCACACACACCTTAAGACATAGGATAAGCCTAAAAACTATATGATGGACCCAAATTAAGGTTAATTATCCAACACTCCCCTTTAATATTATTTTAGGGTTAAAAAATTGGAGAAGACCTTTAAAAACAAGGAAGATATTTGAAATTACATAATACTCCTCCTTAATATAAACTTCTTTCAAGGGGATTTACAAAATTTGAGATACGAAAGAAGAGAAGGTGCTGCCAAAAATAACAAGGAAGAAAGTGTGATCACAAAGAATCTCTAAGGATCCTCTTCAGATAGTGTGATCAATCTATGATGGAATGAACACCAAAAAGAAGGAAAAATGGTCCACAAACTTGAAAAATAAGTAAGCTAACACCAACATTTCAGGTTAAGTAACCAAAATTCCAAAAATATGATGTACATAAATAATGTAATAAAAGTAGATGTACAAAAATTGCATTTGGAGTAAAGACAACTTCCATAAAAAAGTGTGTAAACTTGAAAAAAAGAAATTAGTCAAAATAATCAAATCATATATCTTACGAAATAAAAAAATTAATGCATAAAGATATTTAGATAATCAAAATAGATACAAAGAAGATGTGTCACTTGGAAAATATATTCTACTTGAAGCATTAGAAGAATTATCATAAGAAGATATATCAAAGTTTGTATAAGATTCATTTTCTTTAGTAATATAAATATTTTTGAATCTATAGGTAGTATATTTATTTATTTTCCAAAAATACAAAGTGTCTTGGATGAATTTACCACAATATTTGCATGGATGCAATTTCCAACATTTAGATATTCGATGCCCATGTTTTCAAGAATGCACAAAGGTTTATATATTTTAACCAATGCATGAGTATTATAAAAAATATAATCAAAATAATTTTCATTATAATTAATTTTATGTGGAGTACAATAATATTTATAATTTGCATAGAACCTTGAAAAATAGATTCAATAATACGACTTTTACATTTACCAATACCACCACCAACATACCTCATTGACTACATTATTTTTAAACTAGGGTTATAACCATCATATGTTGGGTGAATATTATCTTTAAGGGTTGAATAAATATCATACATGTTTTTTCATGTTTAAAATATGCTAATTAAGTAGTTATAGAGTCAACAAGTGTTTTCATTTCACTTAGATTTTCATTATGTGAATTTTGCAATAAAGATAATTGTTTTAATCTAAAATTCAAGTTTAAATTTAAAATAAATAATTTAATCTTATCTCTATTTTTTTAATTTTAAAAAATTATAATAAGTCATAAACAAATCACTTACCAAACTTTAAAAGTCCACTTGTAAGTATTAGTGAAAGAGACGTTAAAAAGTTAAACTAGGAGTTTCAAAGATAGAAATAAAGTCCTTACCAATGTTATGAATTTGGAATGAAACACCATAGTTTAGATAATAAAAATAAAAAAATAAGTTAACATAAATCTCAGTGCCTCTTCCATGTGGGATAGAAAGGGAATAAACTAAGCATATACTCTAAATGAAATAATAAGAATAATGCATCATGGGAATAAAATAAACCAGATGAAAATTAAAAAAATAAATATAATTTAAGGGAATGATGATGATAATAATTATAACAAAATTTTGGTATAGATAGTTCAAGTAGAGATTAGGCTCAAAAATCAAAGATTACTAAGAAATTAAGGATGGAACAAAGTGATAGAAAGTCCTCCCTTGTGATGATCTATCAATGGAATAATCTTAGGCTATTCAGAACCTCAACATAACATTAATATAAGTCCACATACACTCCTATAATGAATATCACTTTATTTGGTTGGTGGAAGATGATGGCTCATACTCAGTGGCCTCGGGTCATGCCACTGACCTCAATTTGGAAAGTGAATGGTTTCTATGGAAATTTTTTTGGGTAAATCATTTGACTCCCAAAGTCAATTTATTTATTTATTCTTGTGACATAGAATAAAATAATTATAGTATACAACCTAGCCAAAAGGGGGTTGATTATTCCCAATAGGTGCCCAATTTGTTAAAGTGCAGAAGATTGTGTTTTCCACCTTTTCCTTGAATACCCTTTTGACTTTGTTTAATGGTTTACTAAATTGACTTAACATGGGCTAGGTTAAACTAAAAAATATCCTAGATCTCATTTTTTAATGGAATTACCACTAGAATATCCCTTCCGTAGTCTTCCTTTGGTGTCTTTCCCTCTGCCATTAGTTTTGGTGTGTATGGAAAATTCACAATGATGGTGATTTTCTTAATAAAATATACTAGCTAAAAGGCATATTCCCCCACCTCTACCAGACCATTTTAGAAAAATAGAAAGATTTACCTCTTAAAGACAAAGATCTCAGCCCCCCAACCCTACTTATTCTCAAAAACTAGGACATCCAATAGGTTTTATGCTCTCCCTAAAAATATTTAGTACACAAGCACACTAAATAAAAGGCTCCTCTCAAAGTTTGGGTGAAACTAAACTTTGATGGCACCTCTAAGGGAAACCAAGGCCTTGCATGGGGTGGAGGTATTATAAATAATTATAAAGGGAATATTTTAGATATGTATGTGGGTCCCATGGGAACCCAAACAAACCACTTAGTTGAGGCCAAAGCAACCCTCTAGTGTATACAATTGGCATCAAGCATCAACCATAATAAGATCATTATTGAGGGAGACTCGTTGAATATCCTAAATGCCTTGGAAGGAAATACTACACCCTCACACACCATTAAGGACATCATTGATGATGTAAAAATCTCCTAAAGGACATATCTCATTTTCATCTCATACGCACCTATTGTGCATTAGAGTTGACTTCCACCTTTTAACTAACTATCATGATGCAAGAAACATCCCTTTTAATATTATTAATTCAATATGATCTAAAGGTACCAATTCAAGTTAAAAAACTCATATTTCCGACATGTGTATGACCTCATCTCGAAGGGGTAGATCCGTAATTATTCTAGAAATAAGGGACTTAAATTTTTTTATGAGCCTTCTATAGGATTTCTAAACCATTCATGCTCTTTTTAAATTCACCCTATCCAAAAACTTCATTCTACCTATTTTGAATCTACACACATAGTCTCCATGGTGGGTGATAGGGATACATTGGAACCTACTTCCTACAAGGAGGTCCGTAAATAGAAGATAGTATGGAAGAAGCTAAAAAGGGGGAGACTCATAGAATTCATGGAAAAAGTTGAAACAAATATTGATATTTATTATGACTTCATGGTGGCCTAAAATAAGCAAAAAGTGACCATTCACAACATCACAATCAATGTTTCAAAGGAGTTCATCGGTGAAGTAACTAGAATGTCATGTGTAGGCATAAAAGCCTTCAAAGATCAGTAAAAAAACAAGAGTCACTACATCATCTTTTCAAGACAAATGACTTTGTGTAGATAGAGAAAAGGCTTTTTATAGGCTGATCTTCTATGTTACTGACTTGATATTTTCCTTCAAATTATGCATTACATGATGCTTGAAGGTAAATATACAATTATATTTTCCCATTATTTTCTACTCCTTAATCATTTCATTGGATACAAAATTAGTTTGCCTTACTTTCTACTAAATTCCCTTGAGAGTATTGTCATACTACACCAAATAAATGACACAAATCCCATCCTTCACCAAGGCTTAGTTTTACTTTTAGTTAAGCATGGCCGAGCTCTTTACAACCAAGAGGTCCCCCTTAGGGGCTCCTCTTCAAAGGAGGACTCCATAAAGGACTCCCCGATGGAAGATCCCACTGAGAGATCCAACCAGCACTATGATCACACCCTTAAGGATAGTTTATCAAAGTCCCCCTAATTATCTCCCACTTAAACTATTTATCCCTAAACTAAAACCTATATCTCTAAAACTAAGAACCCCTACAAAGATAGCCTAGAAATGGAAATCCATTTTCATGAATGAGATGGAAAAAAGCAAATTATAGCTTGAGAAAATTCACTCAAAGGTTCAGAAAGTAAGGTTGGGTCTAGCCAAACTTATTTATGACTAGAATTCACTTCACAGACAAGTTAAAACCATAGTTAAACATTTTATCCTTTCTACATAGCCCACTCAATCCCCTACCTTTCAATCACTAAATATTTTAAACCCCCCCTCAATGTTCCCCTAAGGGGGTCCCCCCTAAGGAGTCCCCCATGTAGGCTAAAGGAAAAAGTGCCCCAAAATGATATTCCCTAGAGAAGTAGATGAAGGCCTCAAGAGCCACACTCTAGAAAAAATATCAAATGAAAATAAATCATTCCAACAAAGAATATTATATATGTTGAAGACCCTTAGGAGGGGCTTTCATCCTAATTATGTTTTGGTTTCCTATTTTTTCTTTTGTTATAGTACTATAAATTTTTGTTTTTGGATTATAAACCTTGTTGATGGCATATTAAAACTCTTATACTACACTCTAGTGGTTTCAGGTCCCTGTAAAACCTAGCTTTTACCTCATCAAATAAATAATAATAATAATAATAATAATAATAATAATAATAATAATAATAACAATAATAATAATAATATGAAGCCAATTAAATTTTCCCTTAAACTACTTAAATGTAGATTACACTTTTCAAGATAACAATAGACAAAAAATATAGAAAAGGAGAGATAGGCATTATAACTATGTAGATTGAACACTGCCAATGTAAAAAATTTAAATTTTAGAGAAGAATAACCTAAAAGTGAATGCCAAAATGTAGAGTGAAGATAAAAGAAAGTTTTATAAGAGATAAATCCAATAACTCCTATAGTTTCACAAGGAACAACTAATATTTAGATATCAAAGTTTTTTGAAAATTGCATTAAAAAACCACAATAAAATAAACACATAAGAATAGTGTAGACAAAACTAGAAGGTATTTTGGCTATCATATATATATATATATACATTGTTAGTTTCCTTATGTTATTTTGCGATTCATAGAATATTTATAATAATTTTTAAATACCTTATTGTATAATAACGCAATGTAGATAAACTAGACCACAAAATGCACAAAACAATACAAGTGAATGGTGATAGAAAGAATACCATAAGATGCAGAAATTGAATAATAAGGAATTAAATTGAAAAAGATTCATTCAAGATCACAAATAATAAAGGAAGAGAATAGAAAAATTAATAAAGGAGGACTACATAATAGATTAAGAAAGAATCATTCATAGAAAAAGAGTAATACACAACAGTGCAAAACTAAAGCACAAGAACTCACTATAGAGTCTGGGATAAAAAAGATGAGCTTGGCTAAAACTATAAGCAAATAAATGTGCATAAAATAAAATTATATTCTAAAAAACTTTAAATAATACTTAACAGAGATAAACCTACAAATAAAATGTTAGAGGTCAAATATGGAGACTAAAAAAAATGTAATTCCTTTAAGAAAGCCCTGTACAAAGAACTCAACATTAAATGATAAAGAACCATGCTTTTGATAACATGATATTTTTTTTTATGAGAATAAAAATAATTAATATTTTAAATCAAGAAATTAAATTATTAAATAATATTACCTTAAAAATAACACAACCACAAGTTGATATGAAGATTTTATAAGTGGTGAAAACCATCAAATAGTGAAAAAACTCCACAATCTAGTATTTAAAATCTTGTAACACTAAATTACAAGTACAAAATCATGTATAATATTATGATAATAAGGGCCTTAGGAAAATAGAGCATCAACCATACAAGATCAATAATTATAACAATAATAACGAGTTATGTGTTGAGAAGGTTAAGGAAAGAGAGAGGAAGGTTATTTTAATAAAGAAAGAAGAAGGGAATGGGAGTTACAAGGAATCCCATTATTATCTTACAAGTTTCCTTTGTGTGTTTTAAGTGGCCTATTCCCCTATATATTTGAGTTAAGTGTATGCCAAGTGGGGGAAGGATTTACTTGTGAAATTAATGCCCAAATACTAAAGGGTAACAAAGACGTGAGTGACACCTCATGGAATCCAAATTTATGTGAATTTATAATTCACATAAATAGTAAATTCCACACCCACCTAGGATAATCCTAAAAACTATTGGAATGACCCAAATTAAGGTTAATTCATTATAAAGTATTATATGACCAAGCATGATAAATACATAGTTATTTAAGGTGAATTGTATCTTTGATGAATCTTTATGATACTAAAAATATATGTAGAACACTTATTATACATCCTCATGTCATCAAATGCACACTTATTGAAATATTTCACATGTATGGTAAAAATAAATATATGAAAAATAGATATTTTGCAAGAAAATAGTTATTTTCATACTGAATTAAGTGAAAAATATGAAAATTGGAAACATTAAGTTTATGTGTGTTAAAACTATTATGCTTGGGTGAAAACTAGCAAAGGACATGATCAACCAACTTGGACAATATTTATAGTTGATTTTGTCCCATACTTGTCAATTATATCTTAGAAAAATGACATTGTGTCAATGCAAATTATGAAAAAAGAGAGATAAATTCCATGTTAATCAATACTTGATCACTATTTTGAGTTGTTTAGTTTTTTAAATTGAAATATAAGGGCCACAAGGTCAACAAGTCAAAAAGAGCCAAAGGATTAGAATAACTGATCAATTAATCACATATGCAAGTAAATATTTTAATATGATGCAATAGTATATAAGATGTATATGTTTGGGTTTTGTTATTAAAATACAAAGATCACATCAAGAGAATGTCTTTATTAAGGTTGAGTATCATATTTGTTATAACCCTTTATTATATTTCCATACTCATCTTGGATGTTAGTTGTGTCATTCCAATCATCTTTATCATAATAATTATCATGCTCATAATAATTATTATAATCATCATCACTATAGATAACCAATTTATTAGGTTATTCTTGGAAATTTAAAATGTTATTTTGATCATCTTTTTTATTTGTATATGAAAAAATAACTGAACCAAACTATGGAACTATCTTATTATATTTATGTTGATCTAGATTAGGTTCATCATTGGAAGGATTTTGTATCTCATTATGAATTAGATAAGAATAGTGTATCATTGTTTGAGCTCTAAGAAGAGAATTTATTTATGCTTTGACTTCTCAACATGAAGATGTAACTATATATTTTGTAGTGTTATACTTATAGTTTTCTCTATGTATGAATTATATATAATGTTTGATTCTTTATCAATCATATTTATACCATTAGACTTTGTATAAATATTTTTCTGTGGAAATTCATTCATGAGAAACATTTTTAAAAATGTGCCTTTTTACTTACCTTGAAAGTTTTCTTTAAATTTATCTTTTGGTAATTGATATTTTAGTAACTTCTCTTGATGAAAATTTTGTAACCTTTTTGTTCTTTTTGTAACTTTTATTTCTCTAATTTTTATCTTTGAATATTTTATTATTCTATTTTTTCCATTTTAACTATTTTGCCTCTAAATTGTCCTTTTGTATCCATACTTAATCATTTTATTCTTTCTACAAAAATTATGATATTAACACTTGTTCTATTTGTACTTGTTTCTTAGGAGATGCAATCATAATGTGAATGGGTTGTTTGATTGATGTATCTATTATAGGATCACCAATATCAATTATCTTTTATTTTTTGCATATTTTTTGAAGCCAAAGAATTATAGGTATGATCATTATGCATTTTATGATATGTGAGTTAGTATTTTGATCTTATTATAGGACACAGAGAAAGTAATGTGATTATTTTTTCATGAATCATTTATTCGTATTATCACTTTAACTCTTATTAACACTGTGCATACTTTTTGAATCACTAGTTTTATATGTAAAATGTTTTGTATTCCCATATCGATATGAAATATTGTTA